>JAODXP020001491.1:0-23881 GCA_027497455.2 Sardinella longiceps | reverse complement strand
CATTGCTACTGAGATCAGTATGATATAGACATCTATAAACATAGAAATGGCCACTTCAGCCATTTGTAGCCATGTACATGTACATACATTATCCTAAAAACAAACGGCTTCGGGGTCTACCTGCCAGGCTAATATTTTTGTTCAATTTCCCCCATTAGTGCAATTGTTTTCATTCTGGATATAAACAATAACTTTAATATGGAGGTAGCCTAGATTTAGGATTGCTGTGTCACTGTTAAGTAAAGCCTTGACCATAAATTACCAGATTCATTAACCTGTACAGAATCCTCATCAAAGAGCCTATCTCTCCATCAGGGAAAATCTGCTATCTGCACAAGTAGGAAAGGAAAAACAGGTCTTTAAATATCAGTTTGTGATATTTAAAGGCCTGCTTACCTAGGCTATTATTCAATAACAAAACACCTTGCTCATTCAATATGAAATATTGATTTAATTGACCCTGCATGTCCATAATAATACACAATTGTTTTTAACAAAGGAGTTGAAGAAATGTAAATTTTCTGTGGTCAATCGACTCTGACAACTGAGGATGTCCTAAAATGAATACGGTAATGCAGGCTAAAAGCATAGAGGACATGGCTGTGTTAAAGGCCTCAAAAGTGACTTTTGAGTGACCGTCAACTGTCAGTAGTATTCAGACAATCAGCTGAATCAAGTGCATTTTTCCAATGTGTGTTTCCATGTTTTCTTGTTGCAATGGACTATGCAACATTTTACCACTATATGAGGAGTTCAGATGCAAAACCCCCTAACTCCACTTGACCACTTTTTGAGAAAAAGGCCATTTTTTATCAGGCGTTTACAGTGTTTTGATTGTAAACAGATATTTTAGACATGGCGGGGAGTAGGTTTTATTTAAGTTTTTTCACAAAAACATTTAATTTACATATTCTAAATTTATACAGGATTCACACAATATCATTAACTCAGTTTTCACAAAAATGGTGTTTAGGGGGTTTTGCATCTGAACTCTTCATATGTAGACTAATATGCTTTTGTCAGATAATTTACATTGATACCATGCATCTCCAAATTAATTGGATGTACAAAGGTCCCCCAGCATCATGGGTGTGTAAACTCTTTGGCTATTTTTCAGGGCCTATGCTAATCTAAAGCTGAAATTGGGGATATGAAAACACATGCACTGAGACCAAAATGCTTTTACTTACATACTGTATGTAGTTCCTGGATCAGGGTTCCCACTCGTTCTTCAACATCAAATTTAAGGACTTTTCCAGGACATTTCAAGGCTTTTCCCCTAAAATTCAAGGACACGGATCGAGGTGTAGGCTAATGTTATCGGAGCAACAATACACCAATTCTCGAAGCAACGATACGAACATGCTAATAGAATTTCCTTTATTGCTTTACATATGCATTAGAAAGAGGTATGACTAACTGGCCAGTGGTGATGGGCATAGTGAGCAAATTCATGTTTAGAATCTTTTAAAGTGAACGTTTGGTGTAGGCCTAATTCCAGTATAGCCCTGTTGTACAAGTTTGCTGACTTCACTAAATAGCGAGTGTGATTAAAGAATTTGAAATAGCATAGCCTGAACGCAAACATTGAGTCAGTGGATCATACAACATTCAAAACCAAAAGTAAGATATTAGGTGCTATTGACTCAATGCAAATTGGTTGTCCACTTGTGTGTTTGTGTTCAAAGTTGTTAACTCCACCAAGGAGGTTGTGTTTTCGCCTGCGTCTGTGTGTCTGTCTGTGTACAACATAATTTTAAAAGTACTGCACAGATTTGGATGGAAATTTTGGGCAACCTGTATACTGGGACACATACATGTACTGTAAGAACTGATTTAATTTTGATGTCGATAGGTGATCCAGAACCCCATCTGGGATTTACATTGTGTCTGTGACCACATTGCCTTGGCCGGATTCTTTTCTTCTACTCACTAGTGCAGTTAGCAAATGCGTGCAACAGGGCTAACGTTGAATTAAAGTGACCTTTACTTTAATGAAAATATGACTTGCAAGAGCTAAAATAACATTTCAAGATGGTGAGTGAGGGGACTTGCAATGAAAGGACTTTGGTAAAACTAGCTAGAACTAGAAAAGCACTCAGAGAGCGCAGACATCCGCCAAGGGCGATGAGCAGTAGCGAAGTGCTTTTGATCTTGCACACCATTGGTGGAGAGTCTACATTCAAAAAATGACATCATGCAACTTTTAGCAATTTACATATACCTTCCCCCTTGCCTGCTGGACCAGGAAGTTGTAGGAATCAGAAGCACATGGAGCTCCGACATCATCAAAACAAACAAAAAGTGACATCTGACATGTCTTATGTTCATTGCAGATCAGGAGTTGCAGCTTTGTTGAAAGGACCACACATAAACCCCCTATTCATTACAACGCCTCTTATTTTTTCACACTACGTCTCACTGTGAAGTCAACAGAGATCTCCCAAAGGAAGGCGGACCTTAGGGGCTTGTTCACTGCCACGACTGTATTTGCATATCTCCCATTTGATTGGTAGTCTACCTGAATCTAGACAATCCAACACTTTGATTGGCCCAGAGGCTACATTGAATGTAGACACCAGGCTAATGGGAGAGCTGAACTGTCTACAGTTGAACGTAGACTTTGCACTTCTGTAGACTCCACTTCTGCCAAGACAATGTGGTCACAGATGGTGTTCGGGATAACCGATTGCCAGCAAAATCGAATCAGTTCTTACTTATCCCAATACATGTTGTCAGAAAATTTCATCCAAATCCATGCAATACTTTTCGAGTTATGTTGCTCACAGACTGACACACACAAAACATAACCTCCTTGGCGGAGGTAATGAACATTTGGACAAACCAACTAAACTATCAAAAATCACATTTGGCCAATCTAGCCACTCAGCCAGCTCCTTATTCAACACTTTCTTTTATACAGAAGGTCTAGCGATTCACAAGTGAGAAATGATTATGGTTAAAAAGATTCAGCCAGCATGTGACCAATAAAAAGTAAGGAAGTTCATACATCTTCCAATTCTGAAACTCAATTTTCAGATGAAGACTATACTATACTATACTATACTATTATTTAAAAATACAAACCAGACAAATGTATCTCCCCAGCTCCCCAGGTGTCTGTGAAGCTGAATGAGTGGCTAAATGAAATTGTAATTTTCCAGGTCAGTACAGAATTTTTCCAGGACATTTTAACATTTTAGTCAATTTCCAGGTGTTTTCAATGACTGGAAAGGCCATCTCTAAAATTTCAGGTTTTCCAGGTTTTCCAGGACGCGTGGGAACCCTGCTGGATAGAGGGTGAATAACCAATTTTCATAAAAAGGTGGAATGTTCCTTTAAATGAGAAAGTCTTAGCCTACTATATTTCAGATCACACAGAAAACTGTGAATTAATCTGTCATAAGAGGATTGGAGATGTGTTTTTTTTAGACCTTCGAATATACAGTAAGCCTATAGTAAAGTTGCTACTTGTTAAATAGGTTCATCATCAAATTTACAAGCTTGTGTTTACAATGTTATCAGATGTAAAAAGAAAATCAAACATCAAATATTTTATACATTTTAATTACATGTGTTCTATAAACAGTACACTGTCCTCATGCCCCCAGAAGCAAGCCATAGGCAACAGTGGCAAGGAAAAACTCCCAAGCTGGAAGAAACCTTGGAAGGACCCAGGCTTCAGGGGGAACCCATCCTTCTTGGGCTGGTGCTGGGACAGCAGATTCATAGCCGATGTTGTAGAGCTGTGAAGACAGGAGAAGTAAGTTTTTCTTCTTTATCTGTCCTGACCATTTCTGCTCTGCTATAGCCTACGGTTGTCTATATACAGACTCTGTGTCCAATCATTGAAACTCGTTTATTGTATAAGAACCATTAGTGAATGAAGACTGCTCTTCATTTTATGCAGGCTTAAGCAATAAATACTTCTTTACAATTTCGAATTTTTACCTTTCTGTTAAGAGAGTTCCTGCTGGGGTTGAAAAATCCAGTGATTGCTTTTTTTTCCCATAGCTGCTGCACTGCATGATACTCAATGGTATGGCCAGGACACATTTAATGCAGATCTAGGTTGAAAAAAGGTGACTTGGTTAGTTCATCTACTAAAAATGTCCAGTTATATGATTGATTATCATTATGACTAAGACAGAATAGCCTAATTGGTCTTTATCACTTGGCATTCATCTTGCAAATATTCTTGCACAAATTCAGGAAGCAGGAAAAGTTATCCTATATTTCTCTAGCCTCATTCCAGGTCACAAAAAGCCTTACCTTGGTCTCAGTGTCCTGACACTTCTCATACAAACCCAGATAAAAACCTTGTATGTACAAGCAGCCATTTCTGTGAGGATCCTCTCGCCCCCTTGGGACCTCCCTTAGGTTTCTCTTTCTTTTTTTTTGCACCACTACACATGAGAACCAAAGGAATAAGGTATTTATTGTTATTTTTTATGAGCCATTGGACAGTCTACAACCTCCTTAAAAAAATAATAATAATAATATTGTGTAAATGTGTTGTGTATTCAGAGAGTCTTGTCTCTCAAGGGACAGGGTTGAATATTGTGGTCTTTTCTATTCTACACAAAATTTATTTTAGTTGAGTTATGTTTACACATGGTTTTGGAAATCAGAGCATTCAGTTTATATACTTTTTGCATAGTGTCCTAGCTTTTTGGGGCAAAGGGGTATATAATGAGGATCCTCTGAACCAGCCCACTATACTGACCTTGTATCTAACACACTCCTTCTTGGTGGACTTTCAGTTCTCTCAGAACTGTTTGTTGAGGGGCCTGCAAGCGACTCCCAACTTGGCCTGCATTAAACGGCTCCATACATTTGCCTCCTCTTTGGCAGCATCCAGTCTCTGTTTCTCTTCAAGACGCTTCTTTTTCTTCTCCTGCTCTTTCTCCATTTTGAGCGTCTCCCTTGATTTCTCTTCAGTTTCCGTCTTTTGGATATCCTGGTACTCCTTCTGCCTAAGCAGTTCAGCCTTTTGCTGCTTCTTCAACTCTTTCTCCACTTGTTTCCCAAAGCTTGGTTTGAAAATATTGGTAACAGCGCGGCGAAAACGTCCAGGTGCTCGACTTTTTTGGAGACTGTTGCTTTCTTCAGATTTATCCTGTGGTTTAGACTTTTTCTGCTTCTTCTTTTCCTCTTTTTCTTTAATCTTCATCAGTTTTTCCTTCTGTTTGTTTTCCTTATGTACTTTCATGATCTCTGCTTTCTTCAGTTTTCTCTCCTCTGCCAGCTTCTCCTTAAGTTTACTCTCTTCTTCTTTCTTCAGCTTTTTCTTTCCCTTAGCTTCTTCCTGTCGCTGCTTCTCCAGGGCTTTCTGCCTCTGTCTTTCCCTTTTTTCCTCCTCTTCCAAGTCTTTATTGCACTTGTCTAAGCATTCTTTCAGGTGGGTTTTCTCCAATTTAAGTTCCTTTTCAAGCCTCTTTTGACCCTGCTCCATTTCTTCCTCTTCCTTTTGCAGTTGCTCAGCTGCTGTCCTTTTTACGTCTGGCAACATCGCCTTCTTATCTTTTTGGAAGGTTTTCTTTTTTAATCCCAGTTGCCTTTTCTCCTCTTGGTAGTGCAGCTGTACATCTTTCTTAAACTGTTTCATCATTTTCAATTTGATTTCAGTGGTCTGTGCAAAATGCTGCAACATCTTGAATCGCTTGAGTCGGGTTGGGTCTTCCAGACTGAGAATTTCTTCATTTTGAGTGGCCCGAGATGGTTCAGAGGGCATGTTTGTTGCTTCTTCTTTAGTGCTGATATTGTCCTCACTGAAACTCTCTGCCTGTAAATCAACAACAGTAAAACATTTAGAAACATAGGGTTTGTGAATTGCAGACTATTTAAATTCAGCTGTCTAGTCAAAAAGCAGTATTAAAATAAAGTAACTTGAACTTGAACTTACTCTGACTGGTGATATCTTTGTTGTACTAGACTTGGCCAAAACCTTGAAAGTGGTTGCACAGGAGCCATTAGAGGCAGTGGAAGAAGAAGAAGCAGCTGAAAGTGGCCTGGACAGAGTCACTGGAGATGAATGAAGTGACTGTGCATAAGACACAGGATCTTTGGCTGGAGTATTTTTGGACGCAGCTCCTTTGGATGGCTCCTTCTTCCTGGCCTGTGAAGACAACTGATGAGATGAGGAAGTAGCACCTGGTTTTGAAATAGAGTTGTTCATCCTTGCATCACAGGTGGTGGATGGCTTTTGAAGGTGGTCTCTGAATGATAGGTCAGGAGTGGATCTCAAGTCACTGGAACCATCACAGCAATCTGCATTGGATGAAGAAGCCGAAGGTGACCTAGGCGGAGTCACTGTTGGAGATGATGAAAGTGACTCAGATAGTGATTGTGCATTGGACATTTTATTGGACCCAGCTCTTTTGGTTGACTCCTTATTCTTTCTGGTTTGTGATGGCAACTGGGGAGATGGGTCAGGGAGCTTACTTTGGCATTTTGAAGCCACTGGTGTCAAGATACAGTTGTTCAGTCTTGCATCACTTTTTCTGGAGGAGCAAGGGACTGTTTTAGCTGCAGAGCTTATCGTATCTGTGGAAACAAGGGAAGCTCTCCCTGCAAAACTCTTGTTCTTCGTTTTGGAGTTCACTTTGATAGTCTCTCTGGACCCAGACATGTTAGATTCAGAAGTCTTTTTCCTTGAGGGCAAGGAGCCAGAACCTGATCCAGACTTCAGCGTTTTTGAAGAGGAATGAGAGGGAGGAGAGTTATTTGATGCCACATTGACCCTCTTCTTCTCCTCCACCAGTGGCAGGACCTCTTGCTGGTCTTTGGATTCAGCTGGCTGGATGGCATCCTCTATCCTCTTGCCTGCATCGTCTCTTTTCTCTCCACTATGGCGTTCTCCTGGAGTAACTGCTTAGTTTTGCCCAATTTCTCCATTTCCGTAACTCCTCTCTCATACAATGTCAGAGGTTCTTGGGGTCCCTGGGAGCGCTTTGATGGTCTTCGTTTTGTAGTGGCTCTAGTGAGAGAGGCAGATGCCTGTGGTTGTTGCTGCCCATCCAATTGTGGAGCAATGGTCAGAGGCTCAGAGCTTTTGGACAAGTGTGATTTTCTTTCTTTAATACGTCCTTTGACGATGACAGGAGTTGGTCCAGGTGGCTGATGCTGATTTCCCAGGGTCTGAGGAACAGTAATCAGACCCAGAGTGCCCTGAGACGAGAGTGTTGATGGTCCCTCTTTAGTGTCAGCTCTAACAACAGGGGAATGCCCTGATGGTTGATGCTGAACCTTTTGTGTCTTTGGGGCAAGACTGAGATCCACAGAGTAGCGAGATGTCTGTGCAGTGGTCTTGAGTGATGGCACAGACGCAGCGGGAGTTAGTGCAGGACAGCTAGACAGTTCAACAATAGTAGGGAAGGTGGAGAGGGATCCACAGCCTTTGTTGGCTTTCTTCTGTCGAATACAAAAATCCATACAACTTTTAATAATAGCCTTGTCTTGAATTGATGGGATGACGATGAGAAGCGACATCAGATGCCCATTGGGGAGGTAGCACAAGAGGCCGTGGGTTGGTCACAGACGTTGACCGTGCCTTAAAATGTTGCACAAGTTGTGGCTGTTGCGGAACGTCTTCTGGGTAAAGATATGCTGCATGGCTTGTGCTGGCCCCTGCAGCATGCCGCACAGCTTTCTTAGTCCGTTTGGACTGTGGAGGGCGAGAAGGTCCAGGTGGAGGCTTTGTAGGGAATAGTTCCCACACTGGCTCAAGAACAGAACCAGAGGAGGATGAGGTCAGACTTTCCTCAAAAACTCTGATCTGTTTTGAGAGGGTCAAAAATGAGTTGTGTTAGGCATGATATTTTGGTAACTGAAAGCAACATAGTTCTTGGCATATCCCACGGATCTTTGCACAGTGGCCTGTCTTCCCACCTGTTGAACATTCTCCTGTGGCATTCCCCTTTGGCTCAGAAACAAGTTTTTGAAGGCATTCAGAAGATGCATCTCTGATCGGGTCCTCTGTACCTGACATGTCATGAATAGAAATGGTGTCATATGTAGAGCACACATACAGTAGGCCTGTTTGTGTTTTCTTGTATTAGGCCTACACAAACACTTTCAAAACTCATCTCCTTAGAGGATTGATGTGCCCAGGACTAGTCTTCAGTTAACTAACTGAACATGTGGATTATTCAGCTTTTTCAATTAATTCAGTTCTGTTTACATTGGCACAAACTTCTGTGTTCTTATGTTCTACGGAAACATTTTCTATTGCTGCATTAACATACCACAGAAGTCCATCTTGGTTCTGAGCCTTCAACAGGCTGCAAAAAATCAATTGAATTAATGTCAATTCTGTTGTGTTGTTCATTTCTATTCAATACTGTAATCAATGAACATGTACAGAGGCTAAGCCACAACAGACTAAGTGGTAACTTACAGGCTCAGGGCCGACTCGATTGCGAGCCATCAGGCAACCTAAAGAGAAGAAGAGAATTTTCCAATACAGGTAATTCCAAAAATAAGTAGTATAGTGTGGGGTAAGGTGTTAAAATGTGTGTTTGTTTTCAGTGTTTTCTTAATTAATACACCTAGTTCCTCTAGTTATCTTTGATTTCAATTTGACTTAATGATTCGATAATTCTATTCTATTCTTAATGCCAGCAAAAACTTTAAAACTTACCAGGTTTGGTTGTAGTTTGGGTTAAAACAATATTTCACTCAGCAGTGTTTATTGTGTCCTTATCCAACTTGTCCTTTCTAAAAATGAGCAAGCAAGGTTGTGAGATGTGGCATGTCCACAGAACTACTATGACATCATAATGGTACCTAGAACTGTTGCCCAGGTGACTCTGCTCTGATCTGTTTTAGAATGGGCCTGTCACACCTGAACATTCCAAGATTCTAAGACCATTCCATGGTAGTAAACTGAACATTCTATCATTGAAATGCATTGAATGTATCCCTTTTTCTGACATAAAATGGGTAATAACATTTCAAACACGTTTAAATTAACTTTTTGGCAAATAATCTGAAGCCCACAAATTGGGAAGTCCTGAATAGATAAAAGTGTTTTTGCAAGGGCTATGGTTGTACAGTGAATGAGCGTGTTACTTGGCCAAAGCAATCCAAATCATCAGAGCCATCATATTTGTTTGTTGTTTTGATATTTTTGTATCCTAGAAATCTATTTAATTTGCTCAGTCTGTATGTCTAGCAGCAAGCCATAAGGAATTTGATTGGATGACGCCGTTGGCGACATCCAAGTACAACGCTCTATGTGTTAAGTGCGGGCTTCACCAAACACAACGTTTTTTTGAATCGTTCCTCCCATTGGCCATAGGCTATCCTGTTGTGTCCAGAAGCAGTCTGAAAGATAGCAGCCTTGTTCAACCCACGATTGCGTTCGGTCTATGCCTTGATGCCAGACTATACATTTCAATGATAGGATGGCCTGCCAGGCTAATATTTTTGTTCAATTTCCCCCATTAGTGCAACTGATTTCATTCTGAATACAAACAATGACTTTAATATGGAGGTAGCCTAGATTTAGGATTGGTGTGTCACTGTTAAGTAAAGCCTTGATCATAATTTACCTGATCCATTAACCTGTACAGAATCCTCATCAAAAAGCCTATCTCTCCATCAGGGAAAATCTGTTTTTGCAGAAGTAGGAAAAGAAGACAGGTATTTAAAGGCCTGTTTACCTAGGCTATTGTTCAACAGCAAAACACTTAGCTCATTCCATATGAAATATTGATTTAATTGACCCTGCATGTCCATAATAATACACAATTGCACAAAGGAGTTGAAGAAATGTGCATTTTCAGCTCAATGAAATCATAATGTGCCATGTGATGGGCAAATAATACTAAGTGCTGCAGAACTGAACTCATCATTAGTTATTGCCCACGGCATCTGAGACTGCCCAAGGGTTTACTGAGATTAACGAGGATAAGATTGAACTTGTGTAGTGTAATCAATAATATCCTGTACCTCATTGAATGGGCGTAAAATGCGGAGACGAATGACACAACATTGAGAAACATCTCAACAATCACACACGTTTGTGTCTCTGACTAGCCCTCACTCTGTAAAAGTCAATAAAAAGCTGATAACAAAAAGATTTAAGTGCAGATGTGGATGAATTTTCAAAGAATTGCATGGCCTTTTCCAACAAATGAATTTCTATATATTTCTAGCTATTTCTATCCTCATAATCAAAACTGTATTTAAAAAAAAGAGAGAGAAAGAAAGAAATGTATTACTACTATTAGTAATGATGATGATGATGATGATGATGATGATGAGTGGTAGGGCAAAAAACAGCTATTGGCTTTGGACGGAAATGAGACCACAGCTGAGCTTCCAAATGGTACAACTGTTAAGCCCTATTGAGATGGGTTCATTAAACAAAATGTTAAAGAAGCAGGGTGCCACTTGACGTCTCCTATGACATGCCTTCTGTTTTCTTTGACCAATTCCATCCCACCATCAAACGCAAGGGTGTTGACTCACCATAGAGGCTTGCTGTGCACCATAAGAGAACTATTGAGCTTGCCAGTGATTTTCCGTAAGTAAACTTGCAGTCATGTTCTCCATTGGTAGACTTGTAGCTATTTTTAAACAAAAAGTATCTATGCTCTTGACTTATCTTTTAGCATCATTTGGGCAACACAAACCAGATATATGACACAAGTTTGCATTACAAATTTAGCCAAATGGCATTGCTCAGCTTTTCAGCTGGTGCATTGAAAAAAGAATCGAACATTCATGCAGAAGTCAGACTAATAGCCTCTTATCGTTTAAAATAAATATCCTATTTCACTAAAAATTCTGTTACAGAAGTTCTTCACGTGGATGTTCTCAAGAATGAGGCCAAGAATATTTATGAAACTTTATTAACCAAGAGCAGGTAGACAAAGACTCCATTTGTTACAAAGTGCATATCAAAATGAACTAGAAAAGCACTCAGAAAGCGCAGACCTCGGCCTAGGCAATGTGGTTACAGGCACGATATAAATTCTAGATCATGTTCTGGATCACCGATCGCCACCAAAGTCGAATCAGCTCTTGCTTGTCCCAATATACACATTGCCCGAAAATTTAATCCAATACAAATCTGTGCAGTACTTTTCGAGTTCTGACAAACAAACAGACAAACAAACAAACCAACAGACAAACCAACGCAACCGAAAACATAACCTCCTTGGCGGAGTTAATAAAAATATATTGCCTTACCAATGAAAAAATAGGAACCTAAATCAGATGTGTCAAAAAGGATGAAGGGTGCCAGTCGAAAACAAACAAGTAGCACACGGAACATTAACACAAAATATGATGGTGCACGCTGCATAAATGGCTCAACTGCATTCAATTATAATGCATTCTACATTCAAAATAATGCATAGACATTTTTGCATAGGCTACACTTCTTATTTTTTTTGCCTTCTTCGCACTGTGGAGAAATAAGATTGAATCAACAGTGTCAGGGTGGAGACGATTTCTTCTCACTTCTTTGACATGGACCGCAGAGCTGAATGTGCGCTCACTGGCTGCACTTGAAGCTGGGACGCAGAGGATCCTCCTTGCCAACGCACAGAGCCTTGTGTAGATGTGGGCCTGACTCTCCTAAAACTCAAGCATGCGGTCCCTCGTCTCAGTCATCCGGTGTAAACTGTGCTGCGAAATATATCTCAAATTCATTCTGGGTGCCTACATCAGCCCTGAATCATCGGGCCATTCAGCAAGGTCCAGTCTAGGTCATTTCTGTCGCTGACTTTCATCAGTGACGTCTATGGAAGAAATAACAAACCTTTGTCAATAATGACATTTTTAAGCAATTACATTTAAATATGCCATTCATCAAAATAGCGAAGTTTCTAGGATTGGACAGGCTGCGATGTTCTAAAACTCTTTACATTGAACTTGACATGTTAAATCTTTTGCAAAGGCTTACAACTGCATGCAACCACCTGCGATGATTGATTCACCCCGCTGCAACGCTGAAGCAGGACCATATACTCGGGGTCTCTGAAGACTGGTTGGCAGTGTGCACTCAGTTTGTGAAACCACAGCATGACTAAATGCAGTCTGGGGTGGTCCTCTCCCTGCAACTCCTCGGATGCTCTCTGGAAGGGTTCCAAGAAAACTATCACGGTTGTGAGTATGTTTTGATAAATACCTTCCAGGTGCTCAGTCTGCCCCCTGCTTTCCTTTAATTGGTATATTTGACTATATTGCATGCTCACTGATTTGAGCATGTCTATTTTACTATTCCAGTGAGCCTCACATTCTTGAACTAAGGCATATGTCAGAACTGGTCGCGCTGGCCTTCTTCAGATATTTTACATGTCATTGTCATTTACATTGTCAAGGTCATTTTTGTGACCTCCTCAATGTCAAATCCACTAAATGTTTCAGAACTGTGTTCAAAACATGAATGGCACATGGTATCCAGTGATAAATGCATAAATGATCATTTTTAAGGGTAGCTTTTACGTTGGAACCTTGGTCACTCACAAGCACCACTTGATCAAATGAGATTCCATATGACGATAGCTGGACATTAGCCTAATCTGTCTGTGGATGTTGAATGCTATTTTGGGCATTGTTGGGGGCAAATTTACTCTTTATTTGCAGTGGAATTTTCTTGTGGTCTTGTGTGGCACATAAATGCATCTAAGGTTTGAGGTTTTGTTGATGTTCCTTGACTAGGCTGAGAAGGCTTACCAGTGGTGCACAGTGGCGGGCCATGTTCGTCGTGTCAGTTTTGTGCCAGTTTTGTAAATTGAATTACAAGAAGTACACATGACAAAGCCAGCACTAGTACCATCTTCTTTAGTCACCTCAGCAAATGTTTCCCACACTTTGCTTTTTCTGTTTGTGTCTCTGGAGCTTCCACTCTCCAGACTTCAGCTTCTCCCTCACCACTTTCATCTCTCTCCTCTCCTACAGAGCTCGCACTGCATAATGCAGTCATTCAATCAAATAGGCAATGCATCGATATTTTATAGATAATTTGAATATGAATGACAAAAATGTAGTCATCTTTATTTACAATGACCCAACTGACCGCGACTCGAATTTAAAATATTTTTTGATGACACGTTACCGTGGATACCCACGGGTGCCCGACATGACATTTTTAAGCATTACTCTATTTTGATCAACCCTTGTTTCACTAATAAATAAGCCATAGTGTCCTTGAGAAAGTTACTAATACCAGACCACTTTGTCCTATCAGAAATATAGGGTTTGTTTGGTATGGTATCGATGGGTTTAGATTTACCTGTACTAAATGTCTGTACCGTGGTAGTGTTACCTGGATTGTACATGTATGTCCTGCATCTCGCTATAAGGCAAATAAATTACTATTTGTACAAACTGCTGGTCCACCACCTCATCCCTAAATAGTGAGGTGTCTGCATCTGTGCAGCTGCCATTCTCACACTGATAGAATGCAGAGGCTGTTAGTTTCATTAAGGCGAGAAGGAAAGTGGAGGGAAGGGTGACAAACTGAGAGCCGTTTGGAATTGTGACCAAAACATCAACATTTCCTCTAAAATTCTGTGAAGGACTTGCCAGTGGCAGAAGCACTAAAAAGAAACTCTAAAAGAAACTCGTCAAAGAAAAATGTCAACGTCAACAACACTGTGGTGAGAGAGACAAAGCTACAGTTTTTTTCCCCCTATGTAGCATGGCAACTGAAACCCTTTCTTGAGACTTTCCAGACCGACACCATGGCTGCATTTTTGGCAAAAGCATTCAGGCTCTGGGGAAGAGTTTGATTTCATGCTTTCTGAAGGAGGTGCTGGAAAACACCTAACCAGATGCTGTGGATCTGGGGTTTGCCACCAAACAAGCTCTTGAAAGCTGCTTGAAAAATCACTGCCAGGTCAACAGTTCTGTCTGCAACAGCAAAGAAACTTCTGGACAAATTCTCTTTGGGAATTATGCAGTAATAAGACATGGCATGGCATGCCTAGATCCAGTAATTATGATCACTGACCAAAAGGAGTGCCATCTCTATGTTTGAGAAGCTCTTGCATCTGCTTCTTAATGCCAGATGGCACACAGCAGAGGACTGTGACCAAATTCTCAGTGAGTACAAAATGTTCCACACTGAAATAGTGCAGCACCATAAGAGTCATTTCAAGGGTAGGAGTAATTTCAATGGTATAGAGGTGGTTCCTGTTGGTTTGACATATTCATTGGAAGATTTGCTGGTTCCAAAGAGTATCAATTCTCTGGAAATCAATGAAAGACCTGTTCACATTGTCACATGGGCAAGAAGAGCTTAAAAATAGCGGCAAGAATGAGAACACTCAAGTTATCTTTCTTCTAATCTGCAGATATGTGTGGCTCTATTTCAGGTATTTTCAACAACTTTTTCAGTACTGTTTTTTTTTTTTTTCATGAACATGAGCATTAGAAAATATTATCGGTACATAGTCTTGCTGATACGCTGTTGAAAGCTAATTCTTTTAAAAATAATTTGATCACTGAAGTACAGAAGAAGGAGGCATGGGAGGCAATCGCAGTGTGTGTCAATTCGGTAGGGGTCGATTGATGGCAAACCTGCAGCAAGGGTTGTGATTACTCCAGCATCATCAATTGCCAGGCTGCTGCTGTTCGGAGGGAGCAGCAGAAGAGTGGTGCTGGCTGTAGCAGTCTTTCTTTCCTTTCCCCCCTAGAGGAGCGTATTCCGGGAGTACTTGGCCCCTAGGCATGGGAATGCCAGGAAGCACTGATGTGTGTGTCATAAGCTCAATTGTCTCAGCCAACACCACTAGAGGCTGGGGCATCAACTTCAAGTATAAAGCAAATTGAGATTTGGTTCAGGTTAAAACTGCATGAAAAATCATGACAAGTTCTTGATAAGTTGCTGAACCGAAACACCCCAGCATTGACAATTTGTTTTACTGATAGCTCTAGCAGCACCTGGATAGCTGCACTACACAGCATACCTGATGCCGATACAAGCTGTTTCTTGAACATCACACAAACGGCTGGAAGAATATTACACTCTTTAATCTAAGATTATATCGCTCAGGGATGACTTCACATTAGACTTGATTTGAATGGCTCATTCACCAGTAGAATAATTTAGTTAGCACTCTCAGGTTTTAAACAATAGTTAATTGACCTGCATGTAAATTTTGATGAAAGGTCATTTTGTTAAATTGGCAGCTCAGTGTGCAATATGGAGTTAGAGTATGTGCAATACTATGGGAATGTGTGCAATACAGTATGTTGTGGATAGGCGATGTATTTGTGAACTCCTGATCAATCATGCTGGTTTGTTGATGGCAACTTTATGACTGTGTGACTGGGTGTGTGCATTGGCCCATCTGGTCAAGTGTGTGTATATGTGTTATTATTATTACCTCCGCCAAGGAGGTTATGTTTTCGCTGGCGTGTGTCCGTGTGCGTTTCTGTGTATAACATGTCTCGAAAAGTAGTGCATGGATTTCGATAACATTTTTGAAATTTGACAGTTCAAAATCAGTCACTCACTCATGTAGTAGTAGAAGATGAAAGGAGATGAGTCAAATAGGCGATACATTAAAATGGTTTCAGTCGACCAACCTTTATAACTTGCTCTTCAAAAGAGTCTACATTTTCTGTCTTGATCAGTTGGCAGGGATTTCAGTGTTTCCATACCATTGCAAATCCTCCACTGAGGCCTGACAGACACAGGGGTCAGATGAAAGAGCAGTCAGCAGGGCAAAGCTCATTCAGATGAATTAACTCCAGCCTCTGCTGCTGTGTTTCAGTCATGAAAAAAAAAAAAAAAAAAATCCAGATACCCTTAACTACTAAACATGTTGAGTAAACTTTCCAGACGCATCAATAGTGGCATTATTCTCCAGAAACGATAGATGCCCCTGTTGTGCTAATATGTATTAAACCCAATTGCCAATAACAGAGAATTGCAGGCTTCCATCAGTGTTGACTTGTGAATTAAACAGGATTATAACCTGGTGGAAAAGAATACTGTTTTCTGATTTGCTGAATTGGTGTCCGTTATTTTCAAACAACAGGACTCCTCTGAGGTTTATTTGATAAAGAGTTTCATCACTGTCCCATATCAATATTTCTTTTATGTTTTAAACTTGCTTGCTTATCGTGCATGAACAGCAAACCGGGTGATAAGCGGGAAAATGACCTTTGAGATGTCCTGATATAAGAAAATAATGTAATATGGCACACAGGACAAATGCCCGGTGCACCGACACACTATTTGGGCCGACGGCCCTGACATTCTCACTGTAATTGTAATCATAGGCTTATTTTCTAATGGTCTGACCAGTATAGTGGTATCAGTATCAGGACCAGTATCTTTTGTCCCAGTCCGCCCCTGTACCTGACAGAAGCAAACAATTCTCCACATTCTGTGTCATGCTGTTTTTTTTGCTTCAACCTTGTCCAATATTTCCCAATAAGGAGACAGCTCGGCAGCTGTTATCCCAACTAAATCCCCAACAGATTCTGGTAAGTGTTTGCATTCATTGTCTGGTAGTATTTTAGTTATTATGTGTAATTTTCAAAATTGCTAATCTAGTTAACAGGATAGTACCAGATAGAAGTGATCAGAATGTGTCATCATGGCTGAGGCTGAAATAAGCTCTCATGTAGTCGCATGTTGTGAATGGGCCGGCTGAGGTACTCGTTGGGGCTATCATACTGTAGAAAATGTGTTAGCCTACCTTGCTAATCTCCCCTCAAAACCATTGTGCTACAGTGGATCTGACGTCATTTTGAGTGACGTCACATTCGCCTAGGGTTTTTCCCCCAGGTTTTTCCAGAAACAACAGAAAATCAATAAGAGATGATTTTGCAAAAAAAAAAGGCAGAATGTGACAATATTATAAGTTCTTTGTACTTTTAACGTGGTGTGATAAGAAGGGTACAATAAAAGGCAATGAGAGAGATGCAGATTCCACATATTGAGAGGTTATGGCTATATTTCAATGTAGGCTACAGATAAGATTCAAGGCACAGGTCCATATTTATTTTTTATCACTTCTAACCTATTAGTTAATCACCACAATCTGTAGTAGCTTACTGACAAAAGCAAGGCCACAACAGGACGCCTGCTTCTCCTAAGTCCCCTGCCACAGGATGAATGCAGATAAAGACGGCAAACACAAAGAGTAAAGTGCGTCACAGACTCACGGTAGAATACATATTAAACATACTCACAAAATCATGCATTATTTACAAAGCCCCTGCATTCAATATTGATGTCAAAGCAGGAGAGGGACCTTGCAAATAAAATGGGTCTGAAATAACACAAAATGTTAACACAGGTCCTCATGAATGGTTTTATGCTCTCCTGCTTTCATTAAGATTTAAATATCAAGGGCCAGTTTCAAGGCACTAGTTATCTGTATCCGTACATATTTGTTTGGATGTGAGACTGTGATAGTATGTATTTGATTCCCAGCTACGCTATTGTGGCTATTATCTATTACAATGTTTGTTTGTTTGTTTGTTTTCATTACTGATGTTTACACAGTGCAGATGGAGCTCATTCCAGGATTCTGGTGGATAGGATTTAAATAATGAATCACAATCTGATTCCATATTAATGCTCTGAGTTGCTGTGGGTGGTTGAGATTAATTCCTCTGGTATTCTGTGGCCTAACTGAGCTTAGCGATTCCAATGACTAATTGTGTGAGTCAGACTCCAATCTGTAAGCATACTTTCATATCACCTCAGGACATGAAAAGTATGCTTCTACTGGAAAACACGTTACACTTTGGCACGGTCACACAATGGCATCATATCCTAATCATAAACCCAGCAGTAATTGATGCTGATCTTACTAGAAGACAGACTACACAAAGCTTAATGCCCATTTGAGCAAACAGGGCTCTGTCCTATAATTCCAGATGGTCTGTAGTTGTGGAAATACAAAATGTTGAAGGGACAGATAGCCTGTGTGTTTTTCACAGTGTCTGGACCTCAAGCATGTATTCTATTTAATTTCAAATTACATTTAATTACTTTTGCTCGTCTTCATTACAGGTCAAGTGTGGTAAATCATAATTTGTATGTAGACCCTCCTTCAAACATCAACTGAACAAAATTCAGCCATCACATGCACTCAAAATGAAATGAAATCTATTTTTATCCTCATGTTGTTGTGTTATGCATTATTGACTAGAGCCCTCCAGCTTGAACTTTACTGACTTAATCACCTTCGACACCAATTATGATTTGCTTATGTCTCTCTGCCTTCACTGTACTGGACTCCCCACTTGCGCTGGCTTTTCACCTAATTAACCACTCTGAGTGCAAGGGTGACACACAAAACATTAATACCCATGCTCAATGTCCATGCTGTCATCACTCATCCATATCTCTCTACAAATTATCTGTGTATAAAACTCCCGCTCTCAAAGCACAAGGTTGGAAGCACTAAGGTCCTGCATGCGTAAAATGGGGTTCTCAGCCATCTTCCTTCCCATACTGTGACAGTGACGCAGGTTGATAGCATCTCTGACACAGGGCAAGCCCAAACATGGAATTAACAGCCTCTACACCCCACACCCTATTTCGAACCAATACCACAGACACATTATTTACAGATAAGGACTGAAAAGGAAACCTTTGGCAGGATCAAATATGTTGTCGCCCAATTTGTTTCACAATATAGATGGCATTTTCCTGTTGATGTACCTCCATTTGTCTAAGAATAAACATGACGTGGAAAGACAGATCACACACGAAACATGTCAGACACAAAGCCAAGATTTCAGGGCAAAAAGATTTTCATTCAAGAACCTCTTGAATTGTGGATAAAATAATAATAATTACAGTAATTTCAGTGAAGTGCTTTTCACTAAGTGGATAATGATTGTAAGAAGGGCATATTTTATGCTTTTATGTGGTGTCTACAAAGGTTTGAAATTCTGTTTAAAAACTTAAAAAAAATAAACAAAAAAACCCCTCTAATTACACCTATTTTTCCAACCACGGAAGAACAAACAATGTGCCACAATTAAACAATGTGACAACATGTTATGGTACCTGTGTTTATTCTCAAGGCCATGAAGTCTCTCGCAGTGGGGAAAAAGCATTTGAGAAAACTAATAGGCACCCAACATCCCTGACAGCAGGGGGCATGGAGCAAAGACCGCCACACAGAGAGAGAAATTACAGGTAAAACAGGGGAAGGGAGTGAACAAAAAGAGTGGATGGCTGTGGAAAAGTGAAGGAGAGAGACAAAAACAGAAGGAATGAAACAAAACAGACTCCTGCTGCTTTTCTGCCTATATGTGCCTGTGCATTTTTTTCATTCAATTTGTGTTTATTGGGATGTGGTCTGCAAATGGATTATGGTCTTCCTGCATCTTTCTGCAGAATATCAGACACACTGTGCAAATCACCAATAAAAGTGGTTTAGCTACCATTTCTCACTTAACTACTACATTTCACCCTGGCTGTTATATTATGTTTACTCTTTATTCTGCAAATGCAATCTACTGTATGTCAATATTAGGCATATTTTTAAAAAAAAAAAAAAAAGCTGTGGAGTGTGTTGTGCAAGTATCATATAATATCATCCTATTAACAAATTCAGCTATTTTCCTCACAGGAGTCCAAATAGGTTTGAAATAAGTTCACCTAGGGTCGCCATATTTGTATATTAGTTGCATCAGTACAAGATATTGTTTACAGTTTTTCCTGTCCAACGCACAAATTGTATTTGATTCTGATTTATTAATGTGTGATATGCACAGAGATAACATTGGGGCCAACATTACTGGGCCAGGGGAAATTGTTTTAGCTGTCAATGCATGTACTATTCCGGTTGAATTTATGTTAATTAAGAAGACATAATTATTTTAGGATGTTGCTACCTGAGTCGCAATGGGTCTATTGAACCCTTAGGTCGTAATTGAGCTCATTATTTATCCCAGCTCTCCCACATTTCCTATTTTGCAGAACACAATTATGTTCTTTTTTTTCTTTAAGGGCAACTGAATTAAATGAAGTGTCATTTAATGAAGTTGTTTGACAAAACTTTCTCTTCTCACCTCTTTCTCTCACTTCCTCTTTGACTTTATTTGACTTCTATCCAGCTATGATTTGTTTTGATATCATGTCCTTTAGTTCCTCAATTCGTTTCTCAGACCCAAGGGGTTTCCAATTAGTTTATGTGCCATAGAATAATTGCATTTCACTCTTTAAAACACATTGTTCTTGTCCACCATGCCTCTTCTCACCTCTTCATTCACTCCCACAGACATAGACATACACACACACACACACACACACACACACACACACACACACACACACACACACACTAAAATTAATGTGAAACATTTGCCTTCAATTACCAGTACTGACTTAAACTAGCCCTGAGGTGGGATGCAAAGACCCATGGTCTGCCACCAGCAAATAATTGAACTTTGTGTGTGTGCCCGTGTGTGTTTTGACAGGGGGTGGGCTGGGGTTTGTAGGTGGTAAGTAATGGTTGTGGTGGGTGGTGGAAGCCTACGGCTGGTGAAACAAGCACTGGTGATGCCTTGTGTGGGCGGACGGGACTGAACCAGCTGAGGGACAGGCTTCTGACAGGCTGTTAGTCTGAGGTTTCACAAACACAATTTGTTCTTCCCCCTGAAATGCCACTACGAAATACCCAACCAGTATTTTCCCAACCCCTCTTTTGCTAGAAGAAACACAATGTGGACACACCAGCCAGTGCGGAAATATGGCACCCTTTGTAGGGAGAACAGTCCAGGAAACACAGGCTCATTCTGCATTCACCCCCTCTGCCAACCTCTGTTTTCCCCTGATCTCAAGCCACTGCCAGCGCAATCCTCTATGGAAGCCTTGAGGCTGCACCTCATCAAAAATATATCCTGGTGGTCACGGCGTTGCGCGCCTCAGTCAGCTTATTTGATTTTCCCTGAGAGCACTGACCAGCCAAGGCAAAAGCCACAGCTGCTGCCGGGAGCTGCCTGTCACACCCAGCAAAGAGCACAGGGCGTGGGTGGTAGTGCAAACTCAGTGTTAGACAGACCACTGTCTCACCATGTTTATTCTGTTTCGACAGACATGACTGGATTCTCCCTGTCGCCATAACAACAGTTGGTATATGGCGTTGGTCCGTTATATTCTAAACAGGAGGGAGTGCTTGGAACCCTTGCGGATTCTCACCACATCTGGTGCTAGTGGCAATAAAAGCACCTGTCTCCTCCGTTCCTTTCTCCTCTATCCGTCTCAGTGAGACTTCTCTGCATTCACACTTGAAGGCAACGCTGGTTGTAATGCATTTCAAATTAGGGGTTGAGAAGCAATTCTTCCAGATGGAGACTATGAACGGTTTTCTCCTCTCATCAGACTGGTGCTAGGGGTGGTATAGCAAGTCATTGGAGTGCCATTCCAGCAGTTTCATCAAAGCTTATTCACCTCGGATGATGCACTGCCATCTGTTAAGAGGCTTCTGTATCAGCAAGGTCTGGATGACGACCAAACAAAATGTGATTATGTCTGACTTTATTAGAGGAAGATAGATCATCTCATTACCTGTTAAAGTGTGTCAGGGGACTAAATCCAAATAACCAAAATTGTTCATTAAGATTTAATATCGCACAGAAATGGATAAACACCTCTTCTTTTTTTTTTTTTTTCTTTTTTTTTTTACGTACCTCCACCTTGATTCAACCTATCATGGTTCTGTTAAATTATTCCACTCAGTATAAGACAAAATCCACTCAGAAATGTGTGAACTGCTGCAGCCTGCTAGAATCCAAACCACAGCTATAAGGGCAGCAGATTAAAATGAAAACTAGGATAGCATTTAATCAGTAGCTTAATTTGTAGTTGCTTACCGTAATTTCCCGACTATTAGCCGCAGTTTATACATTGATTTTGCAAAATTTCTTCCACTATGAGGTTAAAACAGGGGGGGCTGTTAATATGGTTTTGTTTTTTTTAACTTGCATAAAACACTGTCCTGCGGCTTATACACAATGCGGCTTATATGCGGGAAATTACTGTAATAGAATGTTACACCTTATTATGAACATTGGTTATTCACCCTCTTACCTAGAGTTACAATGTGAGTAAAGGCATTTTGCTCTCAGTGCATGAATTTTCCCTGTCTGGCAACCCTAATTTAAGATTTATTTTAGCTTTAGCTTAGCATAGGCGCTGGATTTTAAAGTAGCCAGATAGAAACTCTTTGGCTACTTTAGTAGTCTACATTCCAGAACCTGTACTAAGCTAAAGCCAGAACTGATGTTGCCAGACTATGAGATGCATGCGCTGAGATCAAAATGATTTTACCCACATATATAACTCCATAGTAGAGGGTGAAGGACCCATTTTGATAAAAAGATTTATCAAAGGAATATTCCTTGTAAACAATGTAAGCAAGCAGCTTCCTCATTTCTTAACAGTTATTTGTTAGTTTTGTACATAGGTAAAGTAAAGAATAGAACTAAAACTTGTGAGAATCCTCTGTTAAAGATGAAAAATGAGCTGCATGGTTCTTGCTGGTCACATCTAGTGCTGTATAACCGCACATAACAATTTCAGTTCACTTTCAATGGCACGTCAAATTATTCTGCAAAGCATTTCTGGAGGGTAGCGCGTTGATCCGTCACGGCAAAAGTTGGGCCCTGCTGAACATTATGCAAATGAAATCCATCAAACGCAGCATTGTTAGCCAATGAAAGTACAGCGTCGTGTTTGTGCAGTAGGAATCAACCAAACAGAAGCAGGGAATAGCAGCTAACTGAAACTTGAACTGACAAGCCTCCACAACGCAGGGGATTCACGTTTTGCTAGAAACCTTGACGTGACTAGTGGATCACTACCGTAGGTTTGTTACTTCCAACCAATCTTGTGAGTGATAGGCTAATGTGGGTTGTTATGCTTTGTTTGTTTGTGTGTTATAACATTGCAATGTTATTATTATTACAGTGCATGCAAAGCGATGCACTGTACTGTTCTCCGTTGGCTTCTTCTTCTTTTTATTATTATTATTCTTCAATGCTCGCTTTTTCTCAATAACCGTTTCACCTAGAAACTTCATTCAAACTTCATCTCGTAGGTCTCGATTTGTGTTGTTATGCTATGACATTTCACTTTTCTACTATTTTTACTTTTTCTACTATCTGCGATAAACGAGCGAAAAAAAGTGCTTTTTTTCACAAATTATGGAATTTTCAGAGTTCCACAACAGAATTCTACTTCCTATTGTTGCTACCTTAACTACTGTAAACATTCTATTGTTGCTTTCTTGACTACTGTAAACATTCCAGAGAACTTTCAGCAGACTAGTGGAACTTCTAGGATTCTATTTCCACGAACATTCTGTTATCTGCTGTATTAACCTTTCCAGTTCATTTCTATTAACCTAATGGGCTATTTAAGCTTATTTCACTTCCATTTGCTGAGGGCAAAAGAGCTCGCAAAGCGAGCCTCTTTGCCTTTTCCCTCTTCTACTGTCTTTTTCTTTTCAATTCTCTGTATCATCTATTCAACTTTTAACAACTTTTTCATCTTTGCCATTTTTTTCTTTGATTCTCTGTATTATCTGTTCAACTTTTGGCAACTATTTACGTCTTCACCTTTTTGTCTTCAATTCTCTTCAATTATCTATTCACTTTTTCATCGACATTTGACATTTTTGCCTATTTCCCTTCAACTTTTTGCCAACTTTTTACTGTACATCTTTGCCTTTTTCTCTTCAATTCTCTGTATTATCTCTTCAACTTTTTGGCAACCTTTCAGGCCTAGCCTACATATTTTCCTTTTTTTCTCTTCAATTCTCTGTATTATATTCAACATTTTTTGCAACTTTTTTTCCTCATCTTTTCCTATTTCAACTATTTCCTATTTCAACATTTTTAAACAAATTTTACACAAAGCAACTTTTTATGTAATCATCAA
>JAODXP020001490.1:222500-231640 GCA_027497455.2 Sardinella longiceps | reverse complement strand
CCTTCCCCCCACCCCTCTACATGGGAGTCACAAGTAGACAAATACAGTCAATACAACACATACACATACACATACAAGTCCATTAGTTGTTTTCAAGCAAAATGTCTTTAACTCTGGCAATTGTGTCGCTCCATGTTTGTAATGTCCTTGGTTTGGCCCCATTAACTCTCGCAGAGGAAAGTTCAAGAAAAAGAATATCCAAAAAGGTGTAAAGCCAGTGTTTTTTGGACACATCGTGGGGAGGAATCCAAACCTGTACAATGATTTTCTTGGCCGCTGTTAAACCAGCAAGCCAAATCCTCTTTGACCTTTCATTCATACAAATTTGGGAATCATCATTGAGCAGATGTAACACAGGATCCATGGGGAGCTGGATATCAATTAAATCTGATAACACCTGTACTACAATTTTCCAGAAATTATAGATCTTGGGGCAGTCCCAAATCATATGCATAAAGGTCCCTAAGGTGTTAGGTGAACAAAAAGTACAGTTTGGATGTGTAGCTTGACCCATTAAATGTCTGATCCTAGGGGTAAGATAAGCCCTGTGGGCCATCTTCAAATGTATAAACTGATGATTAGGATTACGTGAGGAGCAACATATATTTTCCCAACTAGTTTCCCAATCTATCTCTCTACCCCTAAGTGCCATTGAACGGTCCCATTGTAATGTACTAAACTTAGGAGACAAATGTGAAATCAGTCGGGAATACAGAAAGGAGACAACACTCTTAGGAGCGATGTGCATCCAATGAACAATGGGATGCTCTTTCAACTCCAGGCCCCAATTTACATTATAAGTTTTAAGGGCTGATCGAAGTCTAAAATAAAAGAATAAATAATGCCTAGGAATGTCATAAAGTGAAACAACCTCATTAAAGCTGAGCATAGAATCCTTCCCATTTAAATCTTCAAGCACATGTATACCCCTCTCTGCCCACACCTTTTGAATGAAAGGGGTATTACCTGATAAAATATTATTATTATGCCAAATAGGAGTTGATTTATGCCATTTTGATGTAACTCCCACCAACTTCTGAGCATTCCTAAAGGTCTGTAACATGTAAGTTAATATTGGACCATACCTCAATGTACAATGTTTGATGGAGAGACCAGAAAACAAAAAGTCCTGAAGCCTTATTGGTGCAACTAAGTCTTCCTCAATTTTCTTCCAAGAAGAGATAGAACTTGGGTTTAGCCAGTGTTTTAGAGAACGCAATGTAAATGACCAATGATAGAATTTGAAGTGAGGCAATGCCCAGCCTCCTTCCAGTTTCCCGCACTGAAGTGTAGTTCGTTTTATGCGGGGGCGTCTACCATTCCATATGTATTTGGAAAGTAAGGTGTCGACTTTAGACCAATATCCAATGGGTGGCGGCAATGGTAACATAGATGAAATGAAATTAATGCGTGGCAAAATATTCATTTTCACGACTGCTATGCGAGATGGCACAGAGGCAGGTAAGGCAGCCCACCTCTTTGTGTCCTCCTCCACCTTCTTAAGGACTGTATTATAATTCAAGTTGGCAATGGCTGGTACAGAAATTCGAATTAAGACCCCTAAGTATTTGACTTCGGAAGTTATTGCTATAGAAGGGGGTAACACAACTTGGCCCCTTTCCTCATTAACTAACATCAAGGCAGATTTCAATAGATTAATTTTGAAACCTGACAAGGCGCCAAATTTCTGAAGTACCTTAATTGTATGAGGAAGAGAGCTTTGGACATTGGACATATACAGAAGTGTGTCATCCGCATACATTGACACAGCATGAACAGAAGAGCCTATTTGAATTGGGGAAATTTCAGCACAGTTACGAATATATTGCGCCAGAGGTTCTAAGGAAAGGTTAAAAATTAAGGGAGACAGGGGGCAGCCCTGTCTCGTGCCTCGGTTGATTGTAAATAAATCTGAAATAACACCTCCAATACAGACTCTGGCAGAAGGGTTTGCATAGAGCACCTGAATCATCTCAATAAATTTTGGCCCAAAATTAAATTCTTTTAGAACACGCCATAGATAATGCCACTCAAGCCTATCAAAGGCTTTTTCGGCGTCAAGAAATAAGAGGCCACAAGTGGAGGGGATTTTGTGAGCTTCGCCTAAAATATGCATCAGTCGTCTAATGTTGTCGGCAGCTAAACGGCCTTTCATAAAACCGGTTTGATCCGGATGTATAAGGTCTGGTAGGACTGACTCTAGTCTACGGGCCAACACACGCGAATAAATCTTAAGGTCTGTGTTAATAAGTGATATTGGCCGGTAGCTGGCACAGTCTGATGGATCTTTACCAGGCTTGGGAATAACAGAAATAAGAGCAGTGTTAAAATCCCTATGAAAATGCCCTGACTCAATAGCAAAATTTATGGAATTGAGCCAAATTGGACCTAGAATGTCCCATAGGGCCAAGTAAAGCTCGACCGGCAAGCCATCTATACCTGGTGCACGGCCTCTATTCATACTTCCCACTGCTTGACATAATTCCTCCAAAGAAATAGGCAAATCCAGATTCTCTGCATCCTCTACAGATAAAGAGGGAAGATTCAAGTTTTTAAAGAAATCTATGTAGTCATTTTCAGATGGACAACATTCACTTGTGTAAAGTTTTTCAAAAAAACTTTTAAAGGATGCATTAATTTCAGAAGTAGTGGTCACAATATCTCCTTGGGCTCTTTTAATACAGGTTATAGTTCTACTCTTTTCTTGCTGTTTTAAAGTCAAAGCAAGGAGATGACTTGGGCGACTTCCTTGTGAATAATATTTATGTTTTGTAACATGCATTAAATATTCTACCCTACGCCTCAGCAAGTCATTTAATTCAGATTGACATGTTTTTAGTTCAGAATCTAACCCTTTGCTATAATTCTGTTTAAGCTGATCTTCAATTTCTTTACACTTGTCCTCTAGAACTGAGATCTGGTGTTGCCTACTTCGTTTAAGATAAGAGGAGAACCTAATTGCATTGTTCCTAAGGCAACCTTTAATGGCGGCCCACAGAAACATTGGATTTTCAACACTATTTTTATTTATATCTATAAAGGACATCAATTCAGTTTTTAGTTGGCCAATAAAGCCTTCATTTTGTAACAATGAGGAGTTAAATCTCCATCTAGTCGTTCTATGCCTTTTAATTATGTCAAAATTAAATGTTGCTTCAATAGGGTTATGGTCAGAAATATGCCTGGGAAGAAGGTCCATGGAGGAGGCAGCAGGTGTTATGTCCTTAGAGATAAGCAAACAGTCTATTCTAGAAAATGATTTATGGTATGGTGAATAGTATGTATAATCTTTAGATGTGGGGTTTTGAAGACGCCATAGATCTACCAAATTCAGGTCTCTAGCTAAATTAC
This sequence comes from Sardinella longiceps, assembly GCA_027497455.2. NCBI lineage: Eukaryota > Metazoa > Chordata > Actinopteri > Clupeiformes > Clupeidae > Sardinella > Sardinella longiceps. The sequence goes on along the minus strand of JAODXP020001490.1, from coordinate 228,289 downwards.
ACAAAGCCTTGGAGGAAGATATCTGAGAGTGGGTAGGTAAAGCAGCAGACCTGTCTAAGTTATTGTCAAAAACTGCATTCATATCTGCACCAATAATCAAATGATATTCATCTAAAGATAGCAGGTCATTGGTGATGGTCTGAAAGAATGTTAAATCAAAAATAGTTGGGGCATAAATACTGATAAAAGCCACTTTCCTCCCTTCTATGGATGTACAGCAAAAAGCTAATCTACCTGAAGCGTCAGAGCTAACTTTAATAATGCTTATGTTTAATGAGCGCCTCATTAAAATAGCTACGCCCTTAGAAGCTACTCCCATCTGAGGAGGCTGCTACTAATTTAAATCTTTTATTTTGCAGCCTTGCAGTATCTGTAGACTTAAGATGAGTTTCTTGTAATAATGCTATATCAACCTTTTTTCTGTGAAGAAAATCTAAAACTTTTGTTCTCTTGAAAGGAGAGTTCAGTCCCCTCACATTAAATGACATAACACTATATTTATCCATTGTCAACATTGAGGTATGGCAAACATATGCTTGTAAGACAGTGACTTGTTATTATGTTAAATGGAACCTGAAAAACTATTGTGTATGTATTTGACCATGTTGAAATAACACTTTCCCATGTAGAAACCTCCCCTGAATGACCCCCATCACCCTTGCACTCCCCCCTCAACCTCCCCCACCTTTCAAAAAAATAAAAAACAGAAAAGCATTTTCTTTGCAGAGTGGACACAGAACAGGTCCAGAACTGCAACATTCCCTCTTAATAATCCGTGACATCATCGACGGTTTGCACGCACATAGCGCCAACATCAGCCCAGTTATCTGAACAAAGTAGTCTAATCACCTCTGTAATAAGAAGTTATTTATAAAGTAACATAAAGTAATCTAGTAGACTTAAATCAATTACAAAACCCTAATGAAATTTCCATTAAAGATATTCGGGCGTTTGAAATACGCATTTGCCGTTGCGTAGATAAACAAAAACTCAAAATGTCAAAATGATTTCCCCTAGTATTTGCAAAAGCCTCAGCTCATGGCTAATTGACCAAAGCACAGAAGATACAGCCTGGTAGTTTAGGTCAGTAGGGGCAAAATAAAAATATATGTCAATAATAGAGTAATAACAGTGGCTTATCTCTGATATGGAAAATGACACAAACATTTTACAGGCTAAACCAACTTAAGGAAACTAACATCCTTATCGATAGACATGAAAGTCCAAAAGTAGCCTCGTAGCTTCGTAGCCTGCAAAGGCTAGTCAGAAATATTACCTGAATGGGCTGCTAGTGCTACAGAGTTCGATAATGAGTCCAGTAGCAAACGTGCCTCCTCTGACGATTGTAGGAATTTTGTCTCTCCCTTCACGGTAACCTTCAGAGTCGCCGGGTATTGTAGAAACGTCTGAATCCCCTTTTCTTTCAACTCTCTCCTTACTGTAGTAAAGGCGCTCCGCTTCTTTGCCGTCACCGGAGAGTAATCGGGGAAGAAACTCAGGGTCACTCTATCCTCGAGACGAACAGGACCTTGATTCCTGGCTTCGCGCAGAATGAGATCTCTATCATTGTAACGGAGGAGTTTAAAGATGACAATTCGGGGTTTGCCGTTGTTTGAAGTGTTCCCATAAATGCGGTGCGCTCTCTCGATCTCAATTTCTCTGTTTTCCAGGGAGGGCAGCCAGTCCGGTAGAGATTTTTTAAGAAAGCCCACCATATCGTCCTTCTCAGCGCCCTCAGGCAAGCCCAGCAGGCGGATATTGTTACGCCGGCTGCGATCCTGCAACTCAACTAGTTGTTCTTCAACTGTATCCAGTCGCTTGCTATGACTAATCAAGATAGATTTCTGCTCTTTTTGTTCCCCCGTTAGCAAGTCGATTTTAGAGCACATGGTAGACATATGAGCAGACAACTCACTCCTCATTGCTGACATTTCGGATTTCACCACAGATTCAAGTCTGGTCAGGCAGTCCTCCATGCTAGCGCTAGCTTCAGTTTCAGAACTGGTCGCCAACTTTGGTTTCCTCTTTTGCTTCGCCGAAGTGGGAGTTAGGGTTAGTTGTTTTCGTGCCAACAACGACATTTAGAGAGATAAACTGGTAAAATGATAGAATTCAAACAAAATATTCGTTCAAAATGAGGTGATATAAATAAAAAGAGGGCTAGATGCTCGGAGCTCTTTCAGCGAGCGTGCAACTCCATGGGCGCGTCACGTGATCCCCTCCATTTGATAGATGTTTAAATGAATCCACAAACACCAAGCTATTTCTATTGGCTTGAAAAGTATTCGAAACCTCTGCGGCAGCCTCGCGACTGACGTTTTCAGTATGGCTAATGCTCCATTATAAACAATGGACTAATCCATAGTTCTACCACAAAGAGTCTTAACTCTCACACAAAGTAATTTACTTCACACAAAAAGTCTTACACCTACAGAGCCTTATACCTTTAACTAAAGGAATCTCATATTTCCCCACAAAGACTCTTATATCTCTAACACAGAGTCTTATAAACTCTAACATAAAGAGTGTTATATCTCTAACACAAATACTATCATTATGACAGTCTTTTGATACCATATCAGTATTTCTACCTCTCTTTCTTTCTTCTTTCCTCCCTCTTCTCTAGCAATCTTTCACTCTCTATTCTCTGTCTTTTCTCTCTCTTTCTTTCTAGTTTCTCTGTTTTCTCTATCAGTCTTTTCCTCTTTTCTCTTTCTTTCCCCTTCTCTTTCTGTTTGTGTTTGTGTGTCTCTTTATCAGTCTTTTCCCCTCTGTGTCTTTGAGGCTGTGTGTGGATATGCGTGTTTGTGTGTGTGTGATGTTTGAAGAGAGCAAATATCTGTACTCTTACTTGTCTTTCTTACACACACACACACACACAGAGCTGTGTCAAGCAGCGGCAGCAGCAGTCTCTCAATCCACCCAGTCATCTCACTTGTCACACACACACCATGCACACACATACACCCTGTACACACACACACATGCACAATGCTGTGTCAAACAGCGACAGCAGCAGCAACACTCTCTCAGTCATCTTACTCGTCTCAAACACGTACACACACAATCACACACACTCCACTGTGTCCTATACACGCATGCACATGCACATACTGTACACACACACACACACACACACACTGCTGTGTCCCGTACCTCTCATGCCTCAAATGTGCACACACACACACTCACACACATAAACTGCTGTGTCCCATCCCTTTCACGCTTCAAACACACACACACACACACGCGCGCGCACACACACACACACACACACACAAACATCCGTTCTGTCCCTCGTTTTCCCTTCTCTCTCTCACTCACTTTTTTCTGTCCTTGTTTCTTAATCCTTTGGTCTCCCCGTCTCCCTTTCTCTCCCTCTCCCTCTCTCTCCTTCCATCTTCCTCTCTCTCCATCTCTCCCTCCCTCTCTTTCTCCATCCCTCTCTCCCTCCCTCCCTCTCCTCTCTTTCTCCATTTCCCTCCTTCCGTCTCCCTCTCTCTCTCCCTCCCTCTCTCTCCTTCCTTCCCTTTCTCTCTCTCTCCCTCCGCTCTCTCACTCTTTCACAGGATTATCAGTAGCACAAACCAGCAAGTCCCTCAGATCTCTTCAGCTCCCACCTTCTCTCTCTCTCTCTCTCTCTCTCTCTCTCTCTCTCTATCGCTCTATCTCTCCTCTCTTTCCCTGTCTCTCCCTGTTCCTCTGCCTTTCCCTCTTCTCATCCCAACTCTCCTCCGTCTCTCTTTCACATTCTCTCCCTTTTCTGTCTTTCATTCTCACTCTGTTTCTTTCCCCATCTCCGCTCTCCCTCCTCCTCTTTCTCTCCACAATCACTCTGTTTCTCTCCTCCTCCTCTTCTCATTCTCTCTCCCTACTCCTCTTTCTCTCAATCGCTCTCCGTTCTCCCTCCTCCTCTTTCTCTCCACAATCACTCTGTTTCTCTCCTCCTCCTCTTCTCATTCTCTCTCTCTCTACTCCTCTTTCTCTCAATCGCTCTCTCTCTCTCCTCCTTTTTCTCTCGATCACTCTCTCTCTCCTCCTCTTTCTCTTCACAATCACTCTCTCTTTCTCTTTTTCTCATTCGCTCTCTCTCTCCTCCTCCTCTCCAGTCCTCACGGTGGAGAGGTGATTCAGTGAAGCACAAGTGAGCGAGTGCATGTGTGTGTGTGTGTGTGTGTGTGAGAGAGACAGAGTGTGTGCAAACGAGTTCTCGTTCCCGTAGCGACGCTGGGATACCATTCAGCAGCATGCAACCCTGAACCAGAGCGAGACAGCGGCAACAGTGAGTCTTCCCTCTGTTTTAACACACACACACACACACACACACACACACACACACACACACACACACACACGCACACACACACACACACGCGCACACACACACACAGACATGCTATATATGGATGCAAGGTTGATTTGCTAACACTGTCTGAGATTGTGTGTGTAAATGTTGAAGCGGGCTGTATGTGGTAGCATCTATATGGTGAGGAGATGTGTGAGTTAAAGAGCAGACACACTCTTGTCCGAGGGGACACCAGTTTGAGTCACTCTGTCAGAATCAACACCAGTTTGAGTCACTCTGTCAGAATCAACACCAGTTTGAGTCACTCTGTCTGAAGGAACACCAGTTTGACTGTCAGAATGAAGACTAATTTGTTGAGTGAGTTACTGTAAAGAGCTGCAACACTTTTGTCAGGAATAACTTTACTCTAACTGTACTTTTGGCAATATGGTAGAAATGCCTGGCTTGTGCATTGCGTGGTGTGTGTGTGTGTGTGTGTGTGTGTGTGTGTGTGTGTGTGTGTGTGTGTGTGTGTGTGTGTGTGTGTGTGTGTGTTCCTTTCTCCGTATTCCCTTTGACAGAGATTTAGTGGCTTTAGGTCTCCTGTTGGTCTTTTTCTGCTTATTCTTCAACAGTCCTTTAGTCATTTATTTTTTACATTTATTTTAGTCATTTATTTTTCTCTTTTCCTCTCTCCTCTCCTCTTCTCCTCTCTTCTTCTCCTCTCCTGTCCTCTACTTTTATCTTCTTTCCTCTCCTCTCCTCTGATTTCTTCTCTTCTCCTCTTTTCTCCTCTCCTCTCTGCGATGAGGGTGGGTGTGATGAGTTGTTGGGTTTCTCAGGCAAGTCTGAGTCTTTTCCTTAGTGTCAGTTTCACACACACACACACACACACACACACACACACACACACACACACACAGAGACGCTAATAACCACCTTATTCACAAACACACACACACACACACACACTCGCTCATAAGTTGCATTAGTTTGCCTTTGTACATTTGCTGCTACTGTTTGTTTGCGTTATGACATACACATGCACACAGACACACACACACACACACACACACACACAGACACACACACACACAGCTAACAAAACAGTGACACGTAAGCCATGGAGGAATCAATTATTTGTTGTTTTTTAAGGGGAGATCCCAGTTCTATGAGACTTGATAGCAGGTCTACTGTAAGAAAGTCAGTGTGTACTGCTGCTTGTTATCTGTCTGGGTTGCTCTCTTGGCACAAGTGTGTGTGTGTGTGTGTGAGTGTGTGTGTGTGGCTGTTCGTTGTGATGTTTTGTTTCTGATGCCAGTGTGCTTGACAAGCCCTTCTGGCAAAATCTGTCTCACAAATTCTCACATGCGCTGTGCTGCCAAGAGCATAGAACACAGCCACACACTCAACCATCAATGCTCCGCACTCGTTTGAGTGTGTGTGTGTGTCTGTGTGTGTGCGTGTGTGTGTGTGTGTGTGTGTACACATGCATGGGAAAAGT
>JAODXP020001490.1:197500-217500 GCA_027497455.2 Sardinella longiceps | reverse complement strand
ACAGACACACACACACACACACACACACACACACACACACACACACACATACGCATAGAAAAACATACACACTCCCTCAATCCACACACACACACACACACACCACACACACTCTCCTCCATTCTGCGGAGGGGAAAGTAAGAAAGAAAGATAGAGGGAGCGGCGAGAAAGAGAGAAAAAAAGGAGGGAGGGAGAGAAAGTGGACTTTCCTGGACCAAAGAAAATAAAATCTGTTGGAGGCAGCAGAGGAAACGAGGGACAGAGAAAGAGAGAGGGAGATAGAGAGAGGAAACGAGGGATAGAGAGAGGAAACGAGGGACAGAGAAAGAGAGAGAGGGGATAGAGAGGAAACGAGGGATAGATAAAGAGAGAGGGGGATAGAGAGGAAACGAGGGATAGATAAAGAGAGAGGGGGATAGAGAGAGGAAACGAGGGATAGAGAAAGAGAGAGGGAGATAGAGAGAGGAAACGAGGGATAGAGAAAGAGAGAGGGAGATAGAGAGAGGAAACGAGGGATAGATAAAGGGAGAGGGAGGGACAGAGAGGGGGAGAGGGAGAGAGCGAAAGGTGGTGGACAGATGGACAGATGGAGAGTGAGAGGAAGGACAGAAAGAAAGGTGAGAAAAAAAAGGGGAGAGGAGACACCAGCAGCCAAAACATTACACAACTAGTTGAACATAGAGCAGAGAGAGAGAGAGAGAAAGGGGGGTGGAGGGTGGAGAGAGAGAGAGAAAAAGAGGAATGAAGAGAGAGGGGGATGCAAAGGGGGATAGAGAGAAGAGGAGAGGGGGACAGAGGGAGAGGATAGAGAGGGAGAAGGGGATAGAGAGAGAAATGGAGAGGGGGGTATTGAGATAGAGGAAATAGAGAGAGGGAGAGGGGGACAGAGAGGTCAGGACAGAAGGAGAGATAGAGGAAATGGCGTAACAGAGAAAAAGAGACGGAGAGAGGTTAAAAGAAAGAAGGCCAAAGAATCAAGATGGAGAGGTGTGTTTGAGTGTGTGTGTGTGTGTGTGTGTGTGTGTGCCTAAAGATGGAAAAGTGTGTGTGTAGAGACAGAGAGGTATGGTGTGAGTGTGTGTGTGTGTGTGTGTGTGTGTGTGTGAAGTGTGTGAAGTGTGAGTTGCTTTCCAAGTAGAGGAAATGTGATGTGCCATCCTTAGTGTTGTGTCTTCAGGCCAGGAGGAGAGGTCGCCATAACAACCATACATCAGGTTCCCATCATAACACAACCCTATACCAACAGGTCACCATGACTACACATACACACACACACACACACACACACACACACACACACACACACACACACACACACACACACACACACACACACACACACACACCTATACCATCAGGTCACTGTGACTACCATACATCAGGTCACCATGACTACCATAGATCAGGTCACCGTGCCAACGGAAACACAGGGTCGTCACGGTAACGATCACGCATTGGGCCACTACAGAGATGAGCATCAGTCATCAGCAAGCACTTTCTCTCCCGCCATCGATCACATCACACACACACACACACACACACACACACACACACACACACACACACACACACACACGATCAATGGGAGCCTCTATACTTCAGTTTCTAGTTCAACTAGAACACACACACACACATACACAATATATAATATTTCAGCAAACACTCACACATCAACACAACACACACTCACAACTTAATAAACAGACATCTATAGCCCAAAACACACACACATACACATGTTCTGTTGTCCAGAGTTTGTGTGTGTGTGTGTGTGTGTGTGTGTGTGTGTGTGATGATGTGTTGTCCCGAGTAGAGAGGCTGTGTATTAGCATGCATGTTGTGTATCTGATAGCTGATGTGGTGACGTGACGTGAGAGATGGTGGCAGATTACAGATATCTCACCTGATTGGTGTTGAGCAAAGGGCCCCTTCATGACCTGTTCAATCTCACTATTGGACGACCTTTAGCCGCACACACACACACACACACACACACACACACACACACACACACACACACACAGGTGAATACAAACTCACAGGCATCTTGATACCCACCCACAAACTCACCTTCATTCACATACACACTGAGCTTTCACACACACACACACACACACACACACACACACACACCACACAAAGGGCACACAACCGCCTGTTCATGCGGTGTGTGTGTATGTGTGAGTGTGTAAGTGTGCGTGTGTGTGTGATGGTTGAATGCCTCAGCTCCCCCACAAGGTGAGTAATTAGCTGTTATCACTGAGGTCCTGCTCAGACAAAATTACTTCTGTCATCTCCTGACTGTAAACCTGTATGTGTGTGTGTGTGTGTGTGTGGCTTCTGTCATCTGCTGACACATGGCAAACAGGGCAGCTCATGAGCAAACTCAAACATTATTCTTCAATTTGTTCTTTTTTATTACTTATTTATTTTCATATCATACTGTGTGTGTATGTGTGTGTGTGTGTGTGTGTGTGTGTGTGTGTGTGTGTGTGTGTGTGTGTGTGTGTGTCACAGAGCTAATCAGAGATGATGTATAATAAGAGGGTTAAGCTATTTACAATTACAACATCCAGTAATTTTACACACACACACACACACACACACACACACACACACACAGATGCACGGAGCAAACACTTTAATTTGGCAATGAATACAGGCTGTCTTTTTTGTTTAGTTTGGTTGAATCCTCCTATTTTGAGTTGTCTCTGTCAGGCTGAGGCTCAAGATAGGCTTCCTGATAGACACACACACACACACACACACACACACACACACATACTAATAAACACACACACACACACACACAGAGACACACGTGCACACACACACACTAATACACACACACACACACACACACACACATATAAACAGACACACTGTCAAGTCAATCTAGCCTAAAAGGGTCTAATTTTAAAAGTAAATAAATAAATAAATAAATGAAGTTTGTTGCTGAGCTGACGTGCCTCGTTCAATCAGCCAAAATTCAAGCCAGCTGGACATTACGTCACTCATGCGACGCTGCGTGGATGGACCGGTGTGCAACGATGCAATGAGCTACAGGTGTTTAATCAAGCTGAACACCGAGCAAGCAAGACGTTAATGTTCTGAGCGGGGTTCGCTGCTCTATCGTGCTTTTAATGGAATTGTTTGGAGTATTGTGCAACCTGTACGTCTGAACTGGAGAGGCAGCTGGTGAGAATTTCATCCTTTACTCTGTTTAGTGAAATGGGGCAACATAGCGTTTGCATCCTTGACGTAGCTACTAGTACTTGTTCTGTTGGCTTCGTCTGCATGAGCTTTTGTTTGGTGTGGGTTAAGCTATGGCGGCTAACCAACTGATAGCTTGCAACTTTGTTTGCTACAGGGTAGTAATTTGAACTGTAACCTATAAACCTAAGTGTGGACTGCTCTCATTGAATTTAGTATTTGATGTTATGGTAAGCAGTTGCAGTACCTCATTATTTGGAAATGCCTTTCTATATTGATTGTTATTTATATCATATTTGAATTTTTTTATTGAATGCTCATATTGCTTGCTGTGTGGTTTTACTTGGATATATTTGTAAAATTTAATTCTATATATTTATGGTGGCTACATTTAAAGCATATTTGCACATGTATAGATTTGCACAGCTTACCTGCACAGAAGCATATTTTGCACAGAGAATTGCAGTTTGCACATTTTGTAGAACCGTAAATAATTACTTTTGTGTGTTCTTCTTGTATTTTGTATCCTTAAGGTTTTTCACCTAAGGGACTTAAGGCTAATTACTGTATGGACTAAACTGAAAGTTTATCACTGCAACTCGCGCCACTCTGTGACTGTGGATGTAATGGATCCGTGCCTTGTTCACAAATAAAAAAAAAAGGAAAAAAAAAAAGAGAAAAGAGAAAAAAAAAAAAAGAAAACTGAAACAACTGTCATGTCAAATCTTTAATCCCTTGAGTGGATTCCAGTTACCCACAGACTCCTTCAGACGTCACTTCCTTTTTCAAGTTGGGGAAACAAAAATGCACATGCTAAACAACCAAACAAAACTGTAAACAACTTGACACACACACACACTAGTAAACACACACACACATACTAAAAAACACACATTCACATGTATACACACATTCACAAATACACACACACACACACATATACATAAATGCATACACATACGAATGAACACACATACACACACACACACACACACACACACACACACACACGTTCTTATTGTTTCTGTCTGCTGTGCCACTGTGTGTGGCTGTAGAACCCAATCCTGGATCTGCATGTCTTGCCACTGCAAGTGTGGCAGGTAAGAGCTGGATCAGGCGGCTGAAGCTGTGCTGTTAGAGCAGCAAGGTGTGGTCGCTGCCGTCGCTGTGCCCGCTTCTGAGTGCGGCACTTTTCAAGGTGAGTGACCCCAGAGTTGCAGAGGGTGCGCCAGAGGGTGGCATGCTTACAGTGTAGCATACAATTACACGGTATACACAGGGTGCCTGCTTACAGTGTAACATACAATTCACAGACACACATACATACACACACACATACAGGATGCACACATAACAGTAGAGAACACACACACACACACACACACAGGATGCACAAATAGAATATACATTTCCTCACAATATTCCTCAGCTTATTGTTCTCTATGTCCTTTTCACCCCCCCCCCCCCCCACACACACACACTGTTTGTCTCTGATGCAGCTTTACATGTAATCATTGATTTCTGTTTCCCAGATCAGTTTACCGAGAGAAAAAAAATATCATGTTTCTACGGTATTGCTATTAACAGCAACTCCTTGCCATGTTGTCCAAGAGTGTGTGTGTCTGTGTGTGTGTGTGTGTGTATGTGTGTGTGTGTGTGTGTGTGTGTGTGTGTGTGCGTGTGAGTGCGAGCGTGTGTGTGTGTGTGTGTGATATTGAAAAATTGCTATTAACAGCAACTCCTTGCCATGTTGTCCAAGAGTGTGTTTCTCTCTCTCGGTGTGTGTGTGTGTGTGTGTGTGTGTGTGTGTGTGTGTGTGATATTGAAAAATGTCTGTGTGGAGAATGTCAGAGTGTGTGTGTGTGAAGGGTTAGAGTCAAGTCAGACAAGGCTCCAATAGGAGGTGTTATAGGAGGTGTAGGAAACAAAAGCAGACGTGTGTGTGTGTGTGTGTGTGTGTGTGTGTGTGTGTGTGTGTGTGTGTGTGTGTGTTGGTGTTGGAAGGGTGAGATCAAGGACACATAAACATGGATTGTGTGTGTGTGTGTGTGTGTGTGTGTGTGTGTGTGTGTGTGTGTGTGTGTGTGTGTGTGTGTGTGTGACAGACAGACAGAGAGCAAGAAAGAGGAAAATGCATGTTCTTTGCTGTTGGCAGATGACATCTTGTGAAAGTGTCTCATTCATCAAAGAGAAGGAGAGAGTTAGTGTGGTAGGGCTCACACACACACACACACACACACACACACACATACACATGTACATTCCACTACACTCCACAAACTCTCAAACACACACACACACACTTACTTTCCCTCCACACACACACACACACACACACACACACACACACACACACACACACACACACACCTTGAAGAATTCAATTGTGAAGGAATTCCCTGTAGCCAGAACTGCCAGTACTCACAGGTGCTCTCTCTCTCTCTCTCTCTCTCTCTCTCTCTCTCTCTCTCTCTCTCTCTCTCTCTCTCTCTCTCTCTCTCTCTCACACACACACACACACACACAAACACACACACACACCCACACACATACACACAAACACACACACACACACACACACATGCTCACATGCACACTTGCACACAGACACATACTTGGCAGCCTTTGTGTTAAGACCCTGTGTGCACAGAGGAGTCAGCTGCTGATGTTTAATTCATACTCTACCACAGAAAAGATTCCTTGAGATTGTGTGTGGGTGTGTGTGTGTGTGTGTGTGTGTGTATGTGTGTGTGGGATGTGTGTTTAATTCATACTCTACCGTAGAAACGATGCCCTGATCCTGTGTGTGTGTGTGTGTTTATATCACACTCTATTCATACTCAGACTCTAGTAAGACACTACAGCTACTGCAGAATTTCAGATGTGTGTGTGGTTTGGATTGTTTGCCAGTTCACGGAGGAGTGTGTGTGTGTGTGTGTGTGTGTGTGTGTGTGTGTGTGTGTGGTTTGGAGTGTTAGCCAAGCCACAGAGGAATGTGTGTGTGTGTGTGTTTGTGTGTACATGTGTGTGTGTTGAAGTGTTAGCCAGTCCAAGGAGGATGGGAGAGGAAACTATTTACACTAGCCTGTGTTAAAGAAGATTTAATGGAGTGTGAAATGACAAACATTTGCTTTTGTGTACACACACACACACACACACACACACACACACACACACACACACACACACAATGGTGGTTTATGACATTCATGCTTGAGCACCAACACCAGGAAGCACATTCATTCCCAGCATGCAACAGTGACATGCAGATATTAAAATCAGAGAGGAGGGAATGAAGGGTGGAGAAAGAGAAGGAAGGAAGGATAGAGAAAGTGAGGGAAGGAGGGATAGAGGAATGGAGGGAAGGAGGGATGAAGAAAAGGAGGATATATAAATCAGAGGGGAGAGGTGGAGAAAAGGAGGAATGAAGGATAGAGGAAGAAAGTGATGGAGGAATAGAGAAAGAAAGCGATTGAGGTGGAGAGAAGGAGGGATAAAGAAAAGGACGATATTAAAATCAGAGGGGAGAGGTGGAGCAAGAAAGGGATAGAGAAGGAAAGCCATGGAGGGGTGGAGAAAAGGAAGGAAGGAGGGATGAAATCAGAGGGGAGGGGTGGAGGACGGGAGGGATAGAGTGATCGAGGAAGAGAGAGAAGGAGAGATAGAGAAAGTAAGAGAAGGAGGATTGAATGAAAGGAGGATAGTAAAATCAGATGGGAGGGGTGGAGGAAGGGAGGGATAGGGTGATGGAGGAAGAAAGAGGAGAAAATGGGTACAGGAGAGCAATGAACAGTGTTGGGAGTAACGAGTTACAAAAGTAACTGATTACTGTAATGCATTGCTTTTTGTGGTAACTTGGTAATGTAAGGCATTACAGAAAAAAATGGTAATATTTTGCTCTGTACTGGGAATGAAGTGGTGTTTTTTTCCTTCATTCAAATTTGCCAAAAATCACTGAGAGGTCAGCAAGGGTAAAATGTTTGCTGTGCCGGACTTAATGTAGAAATTCACAGTCTCCACTTGTCATTCTCAACATTGATAATGAACTAATGAAGGTCATAGGCTACTGGAGGGCCCGAAGAGTAACTTAAATGTAATGCAACAGTAATGTAACGCCTTACATTTTCAAAACACTAATATTGTAATGTAAGGGATTACTTTAAAATGTCAGTAACAAGTAATATATAATGCATTACAGTTTTGCAGTAACTTGCCCAACACTGGCAATGAATATAGAAGTGCTAAAGACGTGTAAGATTTGAAGGCCCAGTTATCTCTAAAACTTTAGATTGAATTGAGACTTTAGAGTTAAAGTGAGTGTAAATAAGCATCCTTTGGTGTGTGTGTGTGAGAGAGATTAGAACAGACCCCCCCGCCACCCCCCCCCCCCCCCCCCACACACACACACACACACATACATATATGGTATGTCTGTGTTCAAGAGCCACTCCAAATAGCGTCTCACTCACACACACACACACACACAAAGAGAGAGAGAGAGAGAGAGAGAGAGAGAGAGACACACACATACAGACACACACAAAAAGCCTTTCTGGACCAGCGAGAAAAGATGACTCTTAAGTGCCTATTGTTTACACACACACACACACACACACACACACACACACACACACACACACACTGTATCCTAACATACTACATGTACATGTCACACACATATACAGACCCTTTTCCAGATGACCATCTGAATTGTATTGTTGTGGCATGGATCTGGATGAGTTGGCCAGAGTGGTTCCTAAACTGTGTGTGTGTGTGTGTGTGTGTGTGTGTCCTGGAAAGAGTGTGAACAGTCTGTTGTTGCTGCCCTCGGGGTCACTACATTTGCATTCCTGTTGCCGTGGAGATGCCAACACCACTCAGAGGAGATGGGGTGCACACACACACACACACATACACACACACCTCTCAGAGGAGATGGGGCGCGCACACACACACACACACACACACACACACACACACCACTCAGAGGAGATGGGGTGTGCACGCACACACACACACACACACACACACACACACACACACACACACTTTTTCTCTGTACCTGCAGGCTTTTTTAAAGACATCCCCCTATCCCAAACCTGTGAGCTGTTTTTCCAACAGGGAACAAACAGGGGGGTAGAGTGGTGTGTGTGTGGTGGGGATAATGCCATCCAAAAAACTGGGCTCAAAACGGAGCCTCCCTTTAAAGTTGAGGCAAAGTTACAGAACTTCCCCAGGGGCAGCCATGGCTCAGGCTGCACGCACACACACACACACACACACACACACGGCTCACACTGCACTGGTCCACTGGAAAACTGGCTGGAAACACACAGCACGCCTCCACAGAAAAGTCTTGATGCCAAAGAAGGCTGTGTGTGTGTGTGTGTGTGTGTGTGTGTGTGTGTGTGTGTGTGTGTGTATTGTTTGAGGGCATTTCAAGCACATTTCCTCTCCAGTGAGATTCTCCCTTTGAAAACCAGTTTCTCTTCAGGCTCTTTTGTTCAGCTGTCAGCTGTGTCTCTCTTTCACACACACACACACACACACACACACACACACACACACACACACACACACACACACACACACATCCCTCCTCCTCAGCTTCACATACTGTCCTGATATCTCTCAGTGAGACAGGTGGAAAGACATCACTGGAAGCACGCAGGCAGGCACACACACACACACACACACACACACACACACACACACACACACACACAAACACACACTGAGTTATTAATAAAACAGAGTTTCAGGAAGGATAAAAACATTACAGCAGATACCTCCTACAGTAATATAAGGATGGGAGACACATGTGTAAAGAGGGGCTGTGCAGGAGTGTTGTGACAGACCTGTGTGTGTGTGTGTGTGTGTGTGTGTGTGTGTGTGTCTGTGCTGTCGTTAAGCCTCCAGCCTAAAGATTCATGGCTACTGGACTCTCTCTGACTGGACTTCAGTGATTCAGTGATGGTCGATTGGAAGCAGTGCAAACAAAGCCAGTATCCACAAGTTTCCTGAGGCCGTTGCTGGGGATACTGATGTGGGCTGTGCTTCCGGTCAATCAGCTGCAAAAGTTCTGACTGCTTTATGCAATGGGATTCCACAGAAATGTAACGGCGTTGCATCACAGTAACTGTTAAGATATACAACTATCCTCCACCAAATTGCATGTCCAAATGTGCTCAGTGGACATCATAATATGTTGATGTATGGGTTACAAAAGGTATTGGGAATTAAATAACGCTATTTGTACTAAATCCCACTTCTGTTAAACCAGGGTGCATAAGTGTCTCTGGAGATACGTGACTTCAAATGGTCGGTTTGCTTACGAAACTTTAAAATTACTGTAGCAAATTTCTCAAATTCCGCTAGCAAATATTAGCAAAATTAGCTCAGATCCCGCTAGCAAACTTTAGCCTAAATAGCTAATTCAATGCAGGCATTATGTGTTTAACGTTAGCTTACAGGATAACGTGTATGATTTTTAAGAGCTCATGGTTCATAAGAATCGTGACACAACCATCATTTTCTAACCTACGTGTAGTATAAGCCTAAATAAAAGCATATAGATATTTTGTCAATGCCATATTCCTTTCTACAAAATTGTTATCTCCGTAGTGGAGTTAGCAGTTGCTAACGTCGTAATGTAGGCTGTTACCTTACTTGAATTCAACACCATACACGAACAGCAGCTGTAAATAATCTACAATGTTGGTGAATTCTTGATTTATTTAAACGGATACAATAAAAAGACAGAAGTTGAGATTTCAGGCCCACTGAATATAACAAGCAGCCAGTGCTATGATAATATGGGCTGTTTTGATATTTTTTTAACACTCGCATGGCAAGAATATTTTTCAAAACATGCTGGCAATCGCTCCGGAAGCTATCGGCTGTCAAAATAAAAGGTCACAGTTAAGTTTTGAAGTTTAACTGGGTCAGAAAAGGTAATTTGATTGCCAATGGCACACCATTTGAGTCAATGTTAAAATGCTGAAGCAGAAATATCTCCCACATTTGGTGCTATACGCATCATGGGACTCTGGAAACTTTTGGATAGCCTGATCCTGAATTTACATTTAAATTTATGCAGTTAAAGGAGACATAGAATGGAAAACCACTTTTCATTGGTTTTGATTTCATATTGAAATCTTAAAGCCCCAAAGCGTAACGCATTTCAAACTAGAAAAGCGCTCAGAGAGCGCAGACCTCCACCAAGGCACAATATAAATTCTAGATCATGTTCTGGATCACCGATCGGCACCAAAATCGAATCAGCTCTTGCTTGTCCCAATATACACAATCTCCGAAAATTTTTATCCAAATTCCGTGCAGTACTTTTCAAGTTATCCTGCTGACAAACAGACAAACAAACCAACAGACAAACCAACGCGACCGAAAACATAACCTCCTTGGCGGAGGTAATAATTACCTATTACAGCTACGGAACCCTGCATGCAGATATCAGTCTATTGTCAGTCTATAGCGAAAAAGCGAAAGATATGACCGCTTCCAGTGGCCTTGTATTGACTACGTCCAGTAGAGTTGAGCCCATTTGACCACAACAGGGCGCAATAGCTACGAAAACAATCTGTTTTGGCTCTTATACTGTAATGTGTTTGGCACTTTGCTTTTAGACTTGGCGTGAGGATGTATGGCCTCGTCTCTGATGTTGCCTCAATCATTTCGTGTTGTCAGTCTCGTTGTGGCGGGTTTGAGCAAGCACACTCTAGCAGTTTCTCTGAGGAAGTGCAATCTAGTTGTTATTGAATCAAATCTGGGTGGCCATGCACACACACCTCAAACAGAATGCCCTTAAAGACACCATCTGTGAAGCTATTCCTGAGGTATCTCCCATTCATACCTCTTTGTGTGTGTGTGTGTGTGTGTGTGTGTGTGTGTGTGTGTATGTGTGTGTGTGTGTATGTGTGTGTGTGTGTGTGTGTGTGTGTTTACTGTCTCATTGTTGGTCAAAACCTCTCCATATTACACCAACCCCTTGGCTTGGAATAAACTTTACTTTGCTCGATGATGTTCCATGCACAGTGCGCGCGCGCACACACACACACACACACACACACACACACACACTCCCCTCTCTCTCTCTCTCTCTTCGGAGCACAGTGAATTCTACTTTTATACAAAAGGCCTGTGGGCAACTACACAAGGGTTATTCATCTCTGCAGGTTCACACACACACACACACACACACACACACACACACACACACATGCAGTGCTTTCCCCTTGGGCAGGGAAAGCCATGGTTGGCATCTGTTGGCATAATATGGTGAGCCCTCTAAGGCAGCAGTAATTGATCTCTACTTCCTGTGTGTGTGTGTGTGTGTGTGTGTGGAATACAGACCTGTGTTTAAAGAAGAAATGGGGAATGAATCTGTCCACAGCCAGGTCACCACCTGACATGGCAAAAGGACTGCCTGTGTTGACAGCAGGTGATCTAAGGCAGATACATTACAGTAAAGCTTCAGATGGAAGCTGGAGGGTACTGTATGCCAGTTAATTCGCTGACGCTTGTAACGAATTACAGCCTTGCACTGAGCTGCCCAACCATTTTCAACCTCACGTCCTGCAAATGTTCCAGGAGCTCATTGGTAGCCTTCTCGCCTCGTGAGAACATCCTGATCTCACGAGCTTCAGGTTTTCACTCGCAGCTCAGTCTGGCTACTTTCCGTTGAAGAGAATTTGGAGCAGTTCACCAAACGAACATCCAATCAGTGTTGGCTTTGAGGCGGGTTGATGTGTGACGCAATGCGAACCACTGTTCCTGACAGATTTTCTCGCTGTAATGTGAGACTATAGCACTATAGCATGGACTCCTGACAAATGGCCACCATACTATCCCTATTCATAATTTATCTATGCGCACACACACACACACACACACACACACACACACACACACACACACACACACACACACACACACACACACACACACACACACACACTTCTCTCTTTCTCTGTCCATCCCTACTCATCTATCTACGCATCTCCATCCCTCTGTTTCCTAGTTGTCTGTGGACAGTACAGCTTAACAGGCTTGTGTGTGTGTGTGTGTGTGTGTGTGTGTGTGTGTGTGTGTGTGTGTGTGTGTGTGTGTGTGCAGATTTCACAGTAGGAGGGAACAAAATCAGGTCAGCTGTGTGTTTGATGCAGGGAGGCTACTGTGAGGACGCGGTCGCAGTCACACTGTAAAACTCACACAAACACACACACACACACACACACACACACACAGACACACACACACACACACTCATGAAGTGATACATGCAAACACATGGAGGCTGTGAGGACAAAGTCGCTGTCACACTGTAAAAACCCACACATATTGTATATTGTATATATTTCCCTGTCACACACATATATTATATTCTCCTCTCATTTCACTCTCAGGTACATCTTTCACACATACAGTATGTAGGCCTACATTCTCCTGTCACATACATACATAGTACATACATAGAGTACATACATACATACATACATACATACATACGTACGTATACTCATAACATAAAAACATACAGACATACATACACTCATAACATACAGACATACAGTACACCAAAGCGAATTTGTGAAATTTTACTGTGCCTGTGTGGGAGGTAGCTTATTAAATGTAGCTTGTAAAATGTGTGTGTGTGTGTGTGTGTGTGTGTGTGTGTGTGCGTGCGTGTGTGTGTGTGTGTGTGTGTGTGTGTGCCAGCCTTGCTTTACCCAGATAATCAGGGAGATTCTCCTGAAGGGAAAGGGAACAATCTGTTCATCCAGCAGGTGTATTCCACCGAGGGGTGTGTGTGTGTGTGTGTGAGAGAGAGAGAGTCTCTCTCTATATATGTGTGTGTGTGTGTGCGTGTGTGTGTGTGTGTGTGTGTGTGTGTGTGTGTGTGTGTGTGTGTGAGATGGACAGGCTGTGTGTCAGCAGGAGGCTGCAGTTCAAACATGTTCCTGAGTGGAGGGTGGGGTTGTTGAGGGTCAGGTCAACAGGACTGTGTGTGTGTGTGTGTGTGTGTGCGTGTGTGTGCGTGTGTGTGTGTGTGTGTATGCTATCTGGCACTCAGAGCCTGGAAGGATCCTTCTTGTGTGTGTGTGAGTGTATGTTTGTGTGAGCATGTGTGTGTATGAGTACGTCTGTGTGTGAGTGTGTGTGTGTGTGTGTGTGTGTGCGCGTGTCTCAGTGTCTATGTGAGTGTGCGTGAGTGTGTGTGTGTGGCATTGACAGTCTGAGTCTTCAGAGAGTGTCGCCTGCCAGACAGAAAACGCTGACAAACCACAATGTCTGACTAACCGCACACACACACACACACACACACACACACACACACACACAATGACTGACTAACCACACCCCTCCTCTCTCTCTTTTTCTTTATCCTCTCTCTATCACTCTCTCTTAGCTCTTCCTTGTCTTCTCTTTCACTCTTTTTTAAACCCCTCTCTTTCTTTCTCTCTATCACTCACTCTCTCTTACATCCTTCTTTCCTTCCCTCTAGCATTCTTTCATCACAACTCCACACACACACACACAGACACACACACCTTTTTTACTGTAAGCGTCTGCAGAGAACCACACACCATCTTAACATCACATATGTAAACCTCTCTTTCTCTCTGTTTTTATCTCTTTCTCTCTCTCTCTTTCTCTGAGTCTCTCTCTCTCTCTCTCTCTCTCTCTCTCTCTCTCTCTCTCTCTCTCTCTCTCTCTCCCACACACACACACACACACACACACACACACACACACAC
Source organism: Sardinella longiceps (assembly GCA_027497455.2). Classification (NCBI taxonomy): domain Eukaryota; kingdom Metazoa; phylum Chordata; class Actinopteri; order Clupeiformes; family Clupeidae; genus Sardinella; species Sardinella longiceps. The sequence continues at coordinate 203,512 of JAODXP020001490.1, read as the reverse complement.
ACACACACACACACACACGCACACACACATTTCATTTCAAAGGACTGAACCATTTCTCTCCTGCACAAACACCAGGGATTACAAGTAATTACAGAAAGTAACACACACACACACACACACACACACACACACACACACACACACACACACACACTGTACATACACACACACACACACACACACACACACACACACACACACACACACACACACACGCACTTCTGTCTTTCCAGAAGCCTATCCCCTTCAAGTCATCCTCTAATTAAAATGATTCCACTGTTGTTTTCCCTGCGCACAAGAAAGCTCTGGGCTCAAAGACACACACACACACACACACACACACACACACACACACACACACACACACACACACACACACACTCCCGTAAACAAGCGCAGAGCTGTTTGCTATTTGTTGCTGTGATAACATAAGATTGATTTGCACACTTGATGCTCAGCTTCTTGCTCATAGTTCCACATGTGAGGATTCAGTGAGCTCTGTGTGTGTGTGTTTGTGTGTGTGTTTGTGTGTGTGTGTGTGTGCACTGTGGTGAATCTCCAGAACTATAAATGAATAGGGGTATGTACTGCAAGAGAGCTGTGTGAGACAGAGGAGTGTGTGTGTTTGTGTGTGTATGTGTGTGTGAGAGTATGTAGGAGGGCTGTGTGAGACAAAGGGAGGTGTGTGTGTGTGAGAGAGAGAGAGAGAGAGAGAGAGAGAGTATGTAAGAGGGCTGTGTGAGACAGAGACAGGAGTGTGTGTGTGTGTGTGTGTGTGTGCGTGAGAGCATGTAGGAGGGCTGTAATTGATGTACATAATTTATTTTTGAAGGCTGTGGTCTGATTGTGTGTGTGTGTGTGTGTGTGTGTGTGTGTGTGTGTGTGTGTGTGTGTGTGTGTTTGATTCTACTGATACTGTAGGATACTACAGATGTGATCTGTCCACACCACTCTGAGGGCCAGGTGTGTGTGTGTGTGTGTGTGTACGTGTGTGGTGTGTGTGTGCATGTGTGTCAGAATGTGAATGTTTAAGCATCTCCCTACTTGTCTGTTAGCAAAACAGTCTATGTGTGTGTGTGTCTCCCAAAGACCCCGACTACTCATTATTCTTCATCCATGCTCCAACAGAGGTGTAGAAATCTGATCATGAATATATACACACACACAAACACACAAACACAAACACACACACACACACACACACACACACACACACACACACACACACACACACACACAGCGTGACAAAGGCATTGAGAAAGTCTGCTGTTATCTCACTAATCTTCAGAAACTCTCATCTGCTGGGTTTTAGGAGCTCCTCAAAGGCCTAATAGTCTGATCCTATCTCTCTGATTAAAACACACACACACACACGCACGCACGCACACACACACACACATACACACACACACACACACACACACACACACACACACACACACACACACACACACACACAGAGAGGGAGAGAGAGCCATAACGGCACACACACTCAGAGCCATGACAACAGACACACACACACACACACACACACAGAGCCATGACAACATACACACACACAGACGCACTCACACAGAGCACGATGACACACACAGAACCATGGCACACACACACACACACAGAACCGATCAGAGCATTATTATCTTATTATGCTAGAATGCTATTAGAATGCAATTTCTACTGCTACTTCTGATACGATTGTGAATCTCTACAGCTAATGTTAAATTGGTGGGTGTTTGTAACTTAGGCTACGTTGCTCTATGTCCGTCAAAGTTAGGATGGTCTATCCAGCGTGTCATGGCAATGAAAACATTTGTATTCTGTGATTCACAGCTCATCAGTTTTGTTAAGTTCCTGTCGATTACTAGTAACACTGTGCTTAGTGCACTTCTTTGACATTGGTGTGGTTCTGATATAGCCTACTGCAGAGTAAACGCAAACTTTTTTTTCATTCATTTTGTTTAGCTTCTTTCTGCTTGTTACTGGCTACTAGTACTTCACTGTGGAGGCTACGAGGCTAACATGACTTTGTCTGCCATGGTCGACAAAAAGTGGCGTCAACTTAGCTGTGTACGTGTGTGTGTGTGTGTGTGTGTGTGTGTGTGTGTGTGTGTGTGTGGAAGTAGAGCCATTATACTGTATGTCAAGTAATGAAACCTTCCATCAGGACTGTAATGTTGACCTCATGCTGTTCACAGCCAAAGGAGCTCACCTCCTCAAAACTCACTTCATCTTCAAAACACACACTCTCTCTCTCTCTCTCTCTCTCTCTCTCTATCAGAACTCCATCACTCAATTTATCAGGTCAGAACCACACACACACACACACACACATACACACACACACACACACACACACACACACACTCTCTCTCTCTCTCTCTGTCCCCTTCTTTCTCAAAACTCATCACCAACATAAAAATCACTCTCTACAACTCTCTCTACTCTCTCTCATAACACATCACTGACTTTCAAACACACACTCCCCCTCTTTCTCTATCTCGTATACGCACACACGCTCACACACTCTCTTGCTCACACACACACACTCACTCATACACACATATCCCCTCACCCTCACTCTCTATTATCACTTGATTCTGCCTGTCTTTCTCCTCCTTATCTCTTGTCCATTTCTCTAGTGTTTTTTCTCTGTTCTGTCCATACCTCTTCCTCTCCCCTCCTCTACTCTAGCAGTTTCTCTCTGTTCTCAACATCATCCCCCCCCCACACACACACACACTCACACACACACACACACACACACACACACACACACCCCTCTGTTTTTTCTCCCTCTCCCCTCCTCTACTCTAGCAGTTTCTCTCTGTTCTCACCATCATCCCCCCCCCCCCCACCACACACACACTCACACACACACACACACACACACACCTCTGTTTTTTCTCCCTCTCCCCTCCTCTACTCTAGCAGTTTCTCTCTGTTCTCACCATCACCCCCCCCCCTCACACACACACTCCACACACACACACACACACACACACACACACACCCCTCTGTTTTTCTCCCTCTCCCCTCCTCTACTCTAGCATCTTCTCTCTGTTCTCACCATCATCCCCCCCCCCACACACTCCACACACACACACACACACACACACACACACACACACACACACACACACACACACACACACCCCTCTGTTTTTTCTCCCTCTCTCCTCCTCTTCCCTAGCAGTTTCGCTCTCCTTTAGTTGTTTTTCTCTGGTCTCTCCATCAACCCCCTCCCTGCTGGCCAAGTCCAGAGTCCCAGACAGGGGATCCTGGGGGAGTGGGATGCCCAGGAGAGGCTGCATTTGCCTGGGTTGCCTCTGCCCCATGCTGGGCTGGGCTGCTGGAGCTGGAGATCCCCAAAGACCACTGCCTGATTCATCCTCCACTTCAGCAGTTTGGGTGAACTTGCTGTGTGGGACTCCTCAAAGGCTCTCTCTCTCTGTGTGTGTGTGTGTGTGTGTGTGTGTGTGTGTGTGTGTGTGTGTACTCTTTAAGAGTCAGTCTTGAAGGGTTGTGTTGGTGTTTGTGTATGTGTATGTGTGTGTTTGTGAAGTTGCACTTCTTATAGACTGAGGCTTGTGTAAGTGTGTATGTTTGAGAGTCAAAGGCAGAGGCAGCCATAGCATTGCAGCTCAGGGGAACATACTGTAGATCAGTGTATGTGCAATTGTGTGTTACTCATATAGTATGTGTTGGGTGAAAAAGTTCAAAAACCACTATGTGGTAATTACAGACCCATACCTTTGTGTCTAAAATACTTTTAAAAATTGTGTCTAAGCGATTTTAAGCGCTAAAGTCAACAACGCTCCACTCCGGTGCACAACATGCTTCTGGCATGATGGGTGTGTCAGAGGTGTTCACCAATCAGCATGTAGGTGTATTGGAAACTCTGAGATTTAAAGGGGCAAACTGCTAATATAAAACAAATTCATGCTGTGTTGGATTGTCCTCTGGTGACAGCAAAAGCAGTGGTAATATTATCATTTTGTAGTGTTCCTAACAATGACACATTCAAACTAGAAAAGCGTTCAGAGAGCGCAGACCTCCGCCAAGACAATGTGGTCACTGATGGTGTTCTGGATCACCGATCGACACCAAAATCTAATCAGTTCTTACTTGTCCCAATACAAACGTCTGAAAATTTCATCCAAATCCGTGCAGTAGTTTTCGAGTTATCTTGTACACAGACACACACACAGACACACTCACACACAGACACACACACGCCAAGCAAAACATAACCTCCTTGGTGGAGGTAACTACTAAGGTTGTTGACCCGGCTATTTCCTAGTCTGACACCACGAGCAGAATGGCCCTCCAGGCTTCCATTGTTGCTGCACTGACGTGACACAACAGTATGTTCAGCCTGACATTGTTTACGTTAGGTTTAATGTAATGCACCGTTACGGCGCTTTTGTATATGGCCCTGTCCTTACAATTAATCAGGTCATTACCTTCTTTTCTCTGACCCAATAGTATGCCTCAGTGCCCTGTATTTAAGTTCATGGTGTTTAATGCTTGTTGTCGGATTGTGCCTCGATCTCTGTGAGTGTAACTGCCTGTGTTTCTCCTTGAGAGAGGTCTATTTGCCCTGCCAGCTCTGTCGACTCTTTGGATTACTCTACCTGTTTTTGCCTTGGATTATTCTGTTTCTTTCTGTTGGACTTTGCAATCTTTGTAAAAGTTACCTTTGACCATCCTCTGTGCTTTGACCAATCGTTATCTTCCGTGCTTTGAACTGGATTGCTGCCTTAAAAGGACTGAACTACTGAGAAATAAACCGTTATCAACCGGTGGAATGGAATACTGTTTTCTGATTGGCTGTCAGGGTGTCCGTTATTTCTAGATAACAGGATGCCTGTGACGTTTGTTGGGTTAAAGTTTCACTAGCGTTCTTTATCAATGCTCTTTAGAATGTAGCCTTGTGGATCTTCTTTCATATGAAAATAGTATCCAACCGAACACAATAACTTCTTTCAAAATGGAGCCACATGTTTCTTTTATTTTTAAATACTTGCTTACCGGCTATACATTTTAGTTGCAACCGGGTGATAAGCAGGATAACGGCTTTCGAGGTGTCCCGATATAAGATAATAATGGACTTGGCGGAGCAAACAGCCCTTCGGCTTTGCCGTCGAGATATATAGTCAGATCAATAACCAAAATTAAACCAGGGCTATCTCCTCCTGTTGCTGGAGTTAAGAAAGAGGGATTAAGGAATTTTTGTATCTTTGTTTCTCAGAGTTTAATGGTGTTGTTTTGAACAACCATATCAACTATCGGGGTTCCCTGCTGCTGAGAGAACATAGAGGTCCTTCCAGCCCTTCTCCTAGCAGCCTTGCCAGTGCCGTCGCAACAGGACAGGCAAATCAGGCTGAAAGGGGCCCCCAAAATTGACTGTTTAATCACTTCAGTTATCACTATCACTATCAGTTTAGTCGGTGATGTTTTTCAACAAAATATGGCTAGAGTTAAACAACTGCAAGTTCAACACAAATACTTATATTAATGAAAAATGCTTAACGTTTAAAACAATGTTGTTCATGTAGGTATTTATTGGGGTTGAAGGGCCCCCATGTCCTGTTTGCTTGGGGGCCACTAAGTACCTTGAAAAGGCCCTGTGCCTTAAGCTTCTACACAAGTGAATATACACAGATATTTATTTATGTGGAAAAAGCAAACAGGACAGTGATGAGCTTTGTTCCAGTATTCTGTGACATCTGCTGCAACTGTGAACTTTGCACTGTATACAGTGTTGAATATACATGTACATACACTGTACCTGTTTTCATGTCTGAGTGTCCGGATTATTGATGCCACTGAGCAACGGCTGATGTTAGATTGTTAGATGTTAGAAGTTTTGCTTATCTCATTGGCATTCAGAACATGGTGATGATTGTAGCCTGGATTTCATAATTTACTCAAACTCTTGTTATAATTCTATAATTGACCACTGGTTCAGCCCCGCCCCCAAACAGAAACAAACTAATTCAATAAAAT
>JAODXP020001490.1:170000-172500 GCA_027497455.2 Sardinella longiceps | reverse complement strand
GTATGCAACAAAGACTGAATAACAAAACGATGACTGAATGGGGCAAAATGAAAGTACGTTGTTATGCCCCATTCAGTTAGTGTCAGTTGCCAGTTCACTGCTCAGTCTATGTTATTCCACTGGATTTATCCTTTAAGACACTTTAATGTAGAACAAAGTACTTTCTTAATGACAGGCTATTGTGGTAGAACCTGATGCATGCAAGCATGGCCGTGTGTGTGTGTGTGTGTGTGTTTGTGTGTGTGTGTGTGTGTGTGTGCCACTAACGCTCTCTCTCTACCGCAGTGTCCCAAAGCCATCAGGTAAAGTGTGTGTGTGTTGTGTGTGTGTGTGTGTGTGTGTGAGAGAGAGTGAATGCCACCAACGGTCTCTCTACTGCAGTGTCCAAAAGCCATCAGATAAAGTGTGTGTGTGTGTGTGTGTGTGTGAGTGAATGCCAGTGTTTGTGTGTGTGTGTGTGAGTGAATGCCACCAACGCTCTCTCTCTTCCGCATGGCTGTGTGTTGGTGTGTGTTTGTGTGCGCCCCAAAGCCATCAGATAAAGCCAAACACTCCCTTTACAACGATGGCCTAAAGCTCCCACCGACAGGCACTCCAGACTCTTAATCACTCGCTGTGTGTGTGTGTGTGTGTGTGTGTGTGTGTGTGTGTGTGAGAGAGAGAGAGAGAGAGAGAGAGACAGAGAGATGCACTCGCAGTCAGCAATGTTGGGCCTTATCTGACAGTCTTGGGATGCAGCAATCATACTAAACATGTCATTTATCTTACAGTCACCTTATCATGGACATTTGGGCTTTATCTGATTGTCACCTTATCATGGGCATTTAGGCCTTATCTAATCGCTAAAACACAGGTTGTCAGGCCTTATCTGATAGCTTTGGGCCTCTGCTGAAAAATCAGTTACACTGACACGTTTTTTCACCTCCAGGCGCTCGATTTCAATTGTTTCCCTATGGAACGATGCGACTTGACCGTTGCTACGCGCCTCGCGTAAAAAATGTGCTAGTAAAAACACAAGCGACTAAAAAACGCATGCGCTCAAAGTTGAAAATAGTTTAACTTTTGAAGTCGCATTTTGTTCAACAATGGGCCCGTTGCCTAGCTGCCAGTCATAGCTAAGTCGGGGAGTTAGCTGTTTAGCCAAATCTAGCTGTCATACCAACAAGACGTACATTCATCACTTTCGACCTCGCATGTTTTTGTCGCTCACATTTTCAGAATACTCGCGTTTTACAAGCGGAAAAGTGCCTTCAGTGTGAACGGCCCCTTAAGTTGCAAACACAGCTGAGCCGGACTGAAAGACACATTCTTTATAACAGCTCCTACTGTACATGCTTTCTAAGGTTCATTTTCATTGGCTACCGTTGATGATGATGATGATGCTGATGATGAGAAGAAGAAGAAGAAGAAGAAGAAGAAGAAGAAGAAGAAGAAGAAGAAGAAGAAGACAACAACAACAACAACAACAACAACAACAACAACAACAACAACAACAACAACAACAACAACAACAACAACAACAACAAGTGCTTATTGTAGTATACTGTACCTTTAGCTCAGTGTGTGGTTGTTTAAAGGTGCAATAGGAGTTTCTGCATGGTTTTTGGGGCCGGGTTCACCACCAAGATGTAACAAACCAGGTTCCAGCTAAAAATGGTTGTGGGAAGGATGGGAGTAAGTTTGTGACTCCCAACCAGTCTTCTAAGTGATTTGCTGGAGTGTGGGTTGTTATATTATGTTTGTTTGTGTGCTTTGTTATTACTACCCCCGTTGGTTTGTCTGTCTGTCTGTCTGTCTGTCCGTTTGTCTGTTTGTCAGCAGGATAACTCGAAAAGTACTTCACGGATTTGGATGAAATTTTTGGACAATGTGTATATTGGGACAAGAAAGAGCTGATAAAATTTTGGTGGCGATCGGTGATCCAGAACATGATCTGGAATGTATATTGTGTCAGTGACCACATTGATTTGGTGGAGGGCTGCGCTCTCTGAGAGCTTTTCTAGTTATAGTTGCGATTTGAGATAAAAATGAAATGGCTCTGAAAACCATGCATGAACTCATATTGCACCTTTAATGTGCTTATTAGTGGCAATAAGCTAATAACCCTAATTGGGTGCTAATGCATGGCATCCATTAGCCTGGCAGGCCATCTCTCTTTTTTTTTTTTTTAAGATATTTTTTGGGCTTTTTGCCTTTAATCAGATAGGACAGTATAGAGATGGACAGGAAACAAGTGGGAGAGAGAGATGGGGTGGGATCGGGAAATGACCTCGGGTTGGAATCGAACCCGGGTCCCTGGAGTAATGGTCTTACACTCTAGCCACTGAGCCACGGCGCCCCCTGGCAGGCCATCTGTACAGAAAATTTTCTGTACTTGAGTCTGGAAGGGCTGGATGGGGTAGAGGGCGGGCGCAGCCGTTGTCTGTCAAGTTGTCTCTGCACGCGATTAGCCTAGAAATCTAGACACCCCTAGCTAGCCTAGTGTTAGCTCGCTAATAAC
>JAODXP020001490.1:130000-147500 GCA_027497455.2 Sardinella longiceps | reverse complement strand
TCTACATTCATTCATTCCTTTACCTCTCTTTGGTATGGGCTTTTGCATCTCTCTCTCTCTCTCTCTCTCTCTCTCTCTCTCTCTCTCTCTCTCTCTCTCTCTGTCTCTCTCTCTTCCCCTGCAGTGTGTGTGTGTGTGTGTGTGTGTGTGTGTGTGTGTGTGTGCTTGTGATGCCTCGCTAGAGAGACACTAATGAGATTAATTAATAATGGAAATAAATACACGACGACGTCTCAGCTCCAGGGAGTCACACACACACACACACACACACACACACACACACACACACACACACACACACACACACACACACACACACACAATTCACTATGTATCTCTGCACTACAATACCCTATGTATCTCTCTGAAATACTCTCACTTTACACACACACACAGTGACACTCAGAGAGAGAGAGAGATACAGAGAGGAAGAGAAAACTGCCTACCTACATATCTCAGCTCTTCTTTTTCCAGACCAACTTGCAATACACACTCACTCCATTATACTACACACCCCACACACAACCATACAGAGATAGTATATAACAAATAGTAAATCATTTACTTTCTAATAGTTTACAAATAGTAAATAATTAAAGGAGACATAGAATGGAAAAGCACTTTTACATTGGCTTTGATGAATTAAGAGAGGTTGTGCCTGGTCAAAGACCTATCATGAACATAAGGCATGGTTCTGCCCTCTTTCATACTGAAATCTTAAATTTAGAAATAGCCTCTAAAACATGGGCGATTTAGAACAGACTCTATTCCCATCTTAAATATGAGGTCCTAATTAGGCTTGTAAAATATCACTTGATCTTATTTTTGACAAAATACAATTGAATATATTTCAACATCAGAGAACAAGGTACAATACTCAATTAAATAATTCTATGTCCCCTTTAAAATAAAAACCTTGGGCACACACACACACACACACACACACACACACACACACACACACACACACACACACACACACACACAAACACACACACACACACACTCAACAGTTGTTTCACTGCTCAGACGCTGATGTGGTCATTCCCACACACTCGAGGTGTCACGGCCGTACAGTCCAGTAGCAGCAGGCCTCTCAGGTGTGAAGGAAGGAACAGGCTGCTTCTGCCACCTGCTGGTGATGTTGAGAATGACACCTTGCTGAGGTGCTCCTCCCTCCCTCTCTCTCTGCTGGCTTGTCTGACTGTGTGCAGACTGCAGAGGACTGCAGAGTCAACTGCACCAAACCACAGACATACAGTAGGTGTGTGTGTGTGTGTGTGTGTATGTGAGTGAGTGTCAACAGAGGCAGTCATATAGGTGTGTATATGTGTGTGTTTGAGTGTTTCTCTCTGTTTGTGTGTCACCAAAGACACTGATATAGGTGTGTGCTTGTGTGTGTGTGTGTGGTCACCAAAGACACTGATATAGGTGTGTGTTTGTGTGTGTGTGTGTGTGTGTGTGTGTGTGTGTGTTTGTGTGTGTATGTGAGTGAGTGTCAACAGAGGCAGTCATATAGGTGTGTATATGTGTGTGTTTGAGTGTTTCTCTCTGTTTGTGTGTCACCAAAGACACTGATATAGGTGTGTGCTTGTGTGTGTGTGTGTGTGTGTGTGTGTGTGTGTGTGTGTGTGTGTGTGTGTCACCAAAGACACTGATATAGGTGTGTGTTTGTGTGTGTGTGTGTGTGTGTGTGTCACCAAATACACTGATATAGGTGTGTGTGTGTGTGTGTGAGTGTCAACAGAGACACTCATACAGGTACAGGGGCATCGTAGTGCCCCACATGTGCTTGTGTTTACTGTTGTCCACGCCCACTGTGTATTTCCTCTGTGCTTCCTGGTTTTGTCACGTGATCTTGTCTTCTGTCCCTTGTTGCTAGTTGTGTCATCTTGTTTCCTGTTTAGTTCCTAGTCCTCTGCTCCTGTGTCTCCGCCCCTCACCTGTCTCTTAGCATTACTTCATTGGATTATTGTTTCTTGTCTCCTATTCTCCTGCTTCTCGTTCCATGTCCACCTGTGTCTAATGATTGTAGTCCTGTGTACTTAAGCCTTGTGTCTCCAAGCCTTGTGTCTCCAGTCTTCCCTGCTCCGAGTCTGCATTCTTTTGTGTCTGAAGTTCCAAAGTTTCAAGTTTATTCTCAAGTTTCAAGTTCTCTGCGTTTTTGCCTCGCATTTGGGTTCAAACCCCGCTGGAACCTTGACACCTACAGGCCAGACCAATCATCTAGAGATAAAATAGAATCCTAAAGGCCAGACAAATTATCCACATATATACTGTATAATATAACCCTACAGGCCAAACCAATCTTTCACAGATACAATATAACCCTACAGGCCAAACCAATCATTCACAGATACAATATAACCCTACAGGCCAAACCAATCATTCACAGATCTAATATAACCCTACAGGCCAAACCAATCATTCACAGATACAATATAACCCTACAGGCCAAACCAATCACAAACCAATCATTCACAGATCTAATATCACCCTACAGGCCAAACCAATCATTCACAGTCACAGATATAATATAACCCTACAATCATCTACAGATAACCCACTCTGATAATCACAGGCCAGACCACAGCATCCCATCATGATGAAGTGTTTTGACAGGCTGGTCAAGGCCTGTATAACATCCATTATATGCAGATAACTGTAACGATAACAACTTTTCCGTCCACACTGACAAAACAATAATGTAGGTCTGTCTTCATGCCAATGAACTAATGCCTACAATGCCATGCCTTCTAAAAAGGTGGAGAGCAGATGATTGATTGGTGAGTTGGTACCAGAACAGGTTCCTGCACACACACACACACACACACACACACACACACACACACACACACACACACAAACACACACACTAATACTTTATAATGAGCTGTCCTTCAGCTAAATGGTGAAGCCTTTTTGAAATGTGTTTCATGGTCAGCTTAGTCAGAACCAAAGCAAACACCTAGACATCTGTAGATTTGGACTCTGGGGAAGATAAATGGCCTCACACTCACATCCCCTCTGGTATCCAGGAGTAAAATCTCCACTGGTCAAGTAAAAACTTGATTGATTCCAACTGCTATACCCTTGAGTGTCCAGAAGATGTCGCTCTTGCTTAGGCAGCATCTGTTCCCACCAGTGAGTGGGATCTGTCTGCAGTCACCTCCACAACTAGTATAGCCCAGCATAGCTCAGCACAGCCAGGCCACTGCAGTCAAGGGCAATGCTAACGCTAATTAGCCATGATCAAAGCCAGGCCTTGTTGATGATAATGTGCACTAATATTTGAGCCCTATGTGTATGTGTGTGTGTGTGTGTGTGTGTGTGTGTGTGTGTGTGTGTGTGTGTGTGTGTGGGCCTTGTTGAGGTCTGTGTTTGCTCAAACCGCTCTATCGCTGCCTGTTGTCATTCCATTTGCAGCACAACGTTCAGATTTTACAGTTGAAACGCTTCATAGCTAATTTGCATGAAATTGGCAGGTGTTTTTTTTTTTTTTTTTTTAGTTGCTCAAATCGTAGCTTTTTTAGCTTTCGTCCATAGAAAGTGAATGACTTCCGGCGATTTTACAGCTTCAGTAGCTCTTGGTGTGAACGTACAATAGGGGTAGCCCGCAGTAGTCCCCAACAAAGGGCAGGCTTTGGGGTGTCCAGTGAGCGTACACACTCAGAGAGATTTGGCCAATGTAGGGTTCGGCATATCTGGGACATGCTATGGAGCGTAGTGGGGTTTGCCCATGATTTGTTTTGATGTGTGTGTGTGTGTGTGTGTGTGTGTGTGTGTGTGTGTGTATTGCTGTTTTCAGACCGGCAAGCCCGGTGCTGGAGCCGGTTCAGCGGGAGTTACAGTTACAGCGGGAACCAAAATGCCGGCCCGAGAACCGCCTGTGTTCATACCAATTTATGCGAGCCCATGACGCATTATCCACAAAGGGCGTTGCTTTGCCACAAATGCAAACAGTTTAGCATATTACTCTTACTAAAACTGCCATCTAACATCTGATGGAAATGTGTGAACCTCCAAATATTAAGCAAATATTTGTCTCGTTTGCCAATCACTGCCCAAACTCATTTTCACTTGATTTCCCTCATTATCCCCGGCTCACGTGTCCGTTTTGTTTATTTTCCGCTCTGACCCCAACTTAACCCGGTGACGTTAACTCATGTCGTCACGGTTCGCGTTGAAAAACCAAGTTTTACTTGGTGCCCGATGGGAACCAAGTTTGCGGTTCCCGAACGCTCTGATATTTGGTGTGAACACGACGGCCGGTTCAAGATGAGGTGCGGGAACCAGCACCGGCACGGTTCTCTATCGGTGTGAAAGCGCTATGTGTGTGTGTGTGTGTGTGTATGTTGCTCGAAGCCTGACTTTTGAACATTAAACATTATTATAACATGAGACAGTAATTACTCTACACAACCTCACAGAGCCTTAATCTCATTGCAGTCACACACACACACACACCACACACACACACACACACACGCACACACACACACACACACACACACGCACACACACACACACACACACACACAACACTGGAATAATCATTTTTTGATGTGGGGCAGAACCAAAGGCAGCATGAGCAGCAGACAATGAAAAGAAAAGTCTAATGAGATCACACACAATCATACACACACACACACACACACACACACACACTCACTCACTCACTCACTCACTCACTCACCTCACTCTACTCTCTCTCTCTCTCTCTCTCTCTCTCTCTCTCTCTCTCTCACACACACACACACACACGCACACACACACACACACACACAGTATTATTAGCAGACAATGCAAGGGAAGGCGTAATGAGATGTTTGTAATCATGCTAATCAGAGCATCAAGGCTAATCCTCTCTCAATGCTACAGACTACTAGATGCTGGGGGAGTCACAGGGTAGGGTGGCCTGGGGAGTGTGTGTGTGTGTGTGTGTGTGTGTGTGTTGTGTGTGTGTATGTGTGTGTGTGTGTGAGAGAGAGAGAGAGAGACAGAGAGAGAGAGAGAGAGAGAGAGTGTGTGTGTGTGTGTGCATGCGTGCCTGCGTGTGTGTGTGTGTGATTAGGAGGGTGCTCATTCCAGCATTCAGAGTTGCTGTTTACTAGGGCTGTAACGATACACCAACTCACGAGCAAGATTTTTTGCTGTTTGTGTGTGTGTTTGTGTGTGTGTGTGTGTGTGTGTGTGTGTGTGTGTGTGTGTGTGTGATGATGAGGAGGTTGTGGCCTTGACTCACTGACACTAGATGAGTTGCAGTGTCTGGGAGTTGTTGGGAGACTTGTTGGCTTTTCCTCCAAACCAGTGGAATTCATCTTAGCCACATATGCACAGTTCCTCATCTGAGCCACACACACACACACACACACACACACACACACACACGCACAGTTCCTCATCTGAGCCTCACACACACACACACACACACAAACACAAACACACACACAGACAGTGTTCCTCGAAAGCAGCCAAGAACTTCTAAGAACTGTCAAGGGCACCAAATCAACACAAAACTAAATAAAATATAGAGAAAAGAAGCAAAGACAGGAGAGGGGAAGAGAAGGAGAGAGAAGAGAAGAGAAGAGAAGGGGTGAGAAGAAAAGAGAAAAGTAAAGATGAGAAGCAAACAGAAGAAAAGAAAAAAGAGGCACAAGAACGCAGAAAAAAAAGAGACAAGAGGACAGAAGACAAGACAAGAGATCCTATTCCCTCCTCTGTGTTCAGGAAGTGTAGTCGGGATCTATATTAGCTTTCATAATAAAAGCGCGGAGGCCTGTTAGGAGCTGCAGTGAAATTGCAATCTAATCATATATGCAAATGAGGCGTGGGCGGGCTCAGCCCTGCTCTCTCTGTCTGTCCGCCTGTCTGTCTGTCTGTGTGATAGCCATTTCTTAGTTTTCTTTTCTTAAATGCATTTCTTATTGAGTTAATATCTTTTTGTTTTGGAATATGGTCGTTTTGGTTTAGTTTATGGTTATGAACTACATTTCCCTAATCACCTATGTTGACCCGCCATGTTCGATGTGACGTATGGGGGCAAAGTGAATATGACGTGGGTCACAAGTTCAATCAGGGTGATGGGACAATGGGAGCGCGGGTTTCCACACTGTTTTTTACCACTCTCTCGTTTACAATTCTTTTGGAAACAGTTTATTCGTTTATTTTGCATCTATGGATTATTTAACACCACTGTTCTTTCAAGTTTATGTTTTAGTTCATGGACAATAAATCATCTTTTTCTATGTAAACCTGAGGTGCGTTAATCCCAGCCCCACTCTTCATTCTCCATGCCACATGGAAACCTTGGATTTAAATGGACAACACAAAGTAAAAAACAGTAAGGATTAATGGATTTCGTTTGGACTCCGTTTGGATATGGATTGTAGAATGGATACTTCGCTGGATTAAAAGGACATTGTGAGTAATACAGACTTTAAGGAACTTCGGGCCACCGCGTCCGATAAAAAGTTTGGCCTGCTCAGTTCAATGCAACAAAAGGGAATGTTTTAAAGACTGTTGATCTCACACTGAATTAAAAGTGGACATTGAAATAAACTGTAAAAATGGAGGAACACGAAACGAATGCTGAGGAAACGGCAGTGCAGGGAGAAACTGCAGTCCAAGTAACGTTAACTGAAACTGAAGAAGAGACGGCAATTGAAAAGGAAAGGGAATTGTTTAAATTGATTGGAACCCGTAGAGGCAAACTGGGTGTATTGACGCGCAAGAGCAATGAAATAAATGCTTTAATGGAAGCTGGAGATACAAAAGATGAAGTCGAAGAACTAATTGGCGACTTTATTCGTTATATGCAAGAGTTTGAAGCGTTGCAGGAAAGTGTGCAATCTTTATTGTCTGAAGATGAAAAAGGACATGATCGTGATTACTGGTATGAACCTAAAATGTCACGATTTAAAGACTTTATGTCCAGTGTTGAAACTTGGCTGAAAAGCAGTGACGTTGCTCCTGAAGCCGATGAACATGAGAAGGAAACCTCTGTTATGCAAGGTGCCGGTGTCGATTCCATTACACACCTCGACAGCGTTTCACAGGCCGCTGCAAATGCAAAACCTCCCAGTAAAACCTCAAGCCGTAGCAGTAGAACATCTGAGGCGCTCTCAGAAGCGCGTGTGGAACGTGCCGTATTGGTAGCGCGATCTCAGTCTGTTGATAAACAGTTTGCGCTCGAAATGGAGAGCAACAGCATTAAGATCATATGTCATTTTCCTAAAAAGCTGCCATAATACAATGCAGGAAATGGACTATGTATCAGATCTTGAAACACCAACGAACATTAAGATTCTCGTCTCCAAATTGCCTTTCAAATTACGTGACAAATGGAGAGCCATTGCTTGCAATATTTATGATAAACGCAAACAAAGACCAACTTTCAATGATTTACTTGCTTTTATTGATAAACAATCAAGAGCAATGCTTGATCCAGTTTTTGGAGAAGTTCAAAGCCCACAGACTAAACCCACAGAAACAAGGCAGAGCAAAATCTTCATAAAATCCAATAAAGGAAGCAATTTTGCTACAGTTGCATTACCAATGTCATCCTCTGGCCAAGCAAATGTACAAATGCAAACAAACAAGCAATATGGAAATAAAAGTGATTCAAATGCATTCACCAAGCCCTGTATGTTCTGCAGCAAAAATCACTCCTTGGATGTCTGTGAAATGTTTCGTGCAAAACAAAATAAAGAAAAAGTGGAATTCTTAAAGAATAAAGGGATGTGTTTTGGATGCCTGGAAAGAGGACATATGAGTAAAAACTGTCAAAAGCGCATGTCATGCAATGTATGCAAAAAGGAACATCCAACTCTTCTGCACATAGGCCAACAGTCTCAGAGCAATAAGGAGGCTGCAAATGATTCAATTTTGTCATTAGCAACCGGTAGCCACACTGGGGCCGGCAACG
Organism: Sardinella longiceps; assembly: GCA_027497455.2. Classification (NCBI taxonomy): domain Eukaryota; kingdom Metazoa; phylum Chordata; class Actinopteri; order Clupeiformes; family Clupeidae; genus Sardinella; species Sardinella longiceps. The sequence goes on along the minus strand of JAODXP020001490.1, from coordinate 139,573 downwards.
TTGACTGTGTTTTGTCAATCGTCCCTGTCAAAGTGAAGCATAAAAAAGGAACGAAATGCATTGAAACCTATGCTTTCCTGGATTCTGGGAGCTCAGCAACCTTTTGCACGGAGGAGTTAGCCAGAATGCTTCATGCGCCTGGGAAAAGATCTGAAATCTTATTAAAAACAATGGGTCAAGAAACACCTGTAATAAGCTATCAAACATCTGGCCTGGAGGTGGCAGCTCTAGACAGTGACTCATTCCTCAAACTACCTGATGTTTTCACACAAAAATCCATCCCAGTGACAAATGACAATATTCCCAAAGTGGCAGACATTCGAAAATTTCCCTATCTTGATGAAGTTGACATTACCCCTATTAATGCTGGAATTGGCCTGCTAATAGGAGTTAATGCTCCAAAAGCCTTAGAACCCTGGAAAATAATCAACAGCATAGGAACTGGACCTTACGGTGTGAAGACATTACTCGGCTGGGTGATCAATGGCCCACTTGGCTCCACTGGAAACACAAATGATGCCTGTGTTTATGTGAACAGAACGTCAATTGCAAATTTGGAAAATCTGTTGATAAAACAATACAATCATGATTTCATGGAGCAACATTCAAATGAAAAGAATGAATTATCAAAAGAAGACGAGCAGTTTTTGAAAATCATGTCAGACTCTGCTGAACTCAAAAATGGTCATTACCATTTAAAGCTACCTTTTCGCAAAGCCAATGTGAATTTGCCCAACAATAAACAAATGGCTCAACAAAGAGCTCAACACTTGTTGAAAAGATTCGAAAAGGATTCAGTGTTCTTTAATGAATACAAAATGTTTATGGATGAAATAATGGCAAAAGGATATGCAGAAGTCATTCCTGAATGTGAACAGCAATCTGAAGATGGCAGGCTGTGGTATTTGCCACATCACGGTGTCTACCACCCCCGCAAAAAGAAATTGCGTGTGGTTTTTGATTGTGCTGCTGTGTTTGGTGGCACTTCTTTAAACAAAGAACTTCTTCAAGGCCCTGATTTGACCAATACGCTCCTTAGCGTACTTCTTCGTTTCCGTCAGGGTCCAACAGCCTTCATAACAGACATTGAAGGGATGTTTCACCAGGTGTGTGTAGCAAAGGAAGATGTCAATTTCCTGCGCTTTCTCTGGTGGCCCAATGGGGACATCTCTAAGAACCTGGTTGAGCACAGAATGGTTGTGCATATCTTTGGTGCAGTGTCTTCGCCTAGCTGCGCAACATTTGCCTTGCTAAAGACAGCTGATGACAACCAAAATCAGTATCCAGCAGAAGTCACAAACACTATTCGCCACAATTTTTATGTCGACGACCTCCTGAAAGCAGTTAATAACACAGAACAAGCTTTGTTTATGTACCAACAGCTTACAGAATTGTGTGCAAAGGGTGGCTTCCATCTTAACAAATGGATCAGTAATGACCGTGCTGTTCTCTCTGCCATTCCTGAAAAAGATAGAGCAAAAGAAGTGAAAACACTGAATCTGGACAAAGAACAATTGCCAACAGAAAGAGCCCTTGGCACACAGTGGGATGTGGAAAAGGATTGCTTTACATTCAGCATTTCCATCAAAGCTCACCAGACCACCAGGAGGGGCATTCTTTCCATCGTGTGTTCCATATATGACCCCCTGGGGTTCCTGGCTGTCATGGGATGAGAGAAATTCCACATGATGTCGCTCAGTCCTGGAAAAACTGGAGCGACTCTCTTCATCTTCTGGACAGTCTTGGTGTCAACAGAAGCTTCTTTTCATCAGGCTTTGGGCATATTACATCCGCACAGCTGCACCACTTTTGTGATGCCAGCGAGGTAGGTTATGGCGCCGTTTCTTACCTCCGGCTCACGAATAGTAAAGGTGAAGTCTGTGCGTCCTTTGCCTTTGGAAAGGCCAGAGTAGCACCGCTTAAATGCACCACCATCCCCAGAATGGAACTGGCGGCAGCCGTCTTAGCTGTTCGCTTGGATCAAATGCTTAGAAGAGAGCTACAGTTCACACTGACAGATCCCATCTTCTGGACAGACAGTACAACTGTTCTGCAATACATTGCAAATACAAACAAAAGATTCAAGACTTATGTTGCAAACCGCATCTCTGTCATTCACTCTCTCTCTAAAGTGGAACAATGGAAGCACATCTGCTCCAAAGAGAATCCGGCTGATGCAGCTTCACGTGGCCTGTCAACCAAAGCCTTTCTCCAAAGTCAAACTTGGTTTAAAGGGCCAGAATTTCTCTCTGGTGACATCCAGTGGCCAAGCACAATGGAAAACGTGGACATAATTTCGGATGACGATCCTGAGATAAAACAGGAAATTTCTGTCCATGCCACCACTGTTCAGTCAATGACAGAATCCTGTCCAACCGTCAGGCTGTTGACCTACTTTTCAAATTGGATGAACCTGAAAAGAGCAGTAGCATGGATCCTGAAAATCAAAGACACGCTTAAACAAAACTGTAATGGGAAGACAAACATGCAAGTTGACATACTCACCAAAGGAAAGCTAAAACCTGAAAAGAAAGAATCCACTTACCTCTCAGTGACAGATCTCGAACAAGCTGAAAATGCAATAATCAGTTTTGTGCAAAAGCAACACTTTCCTGAGGAAATATCAAACCTGACTGAGGGAAAAGCCATAAAGAAATCCAGTCACCTATACAGGCTAGATCCTACAATGGTTAATGGCATCCTAAGAGTAGGGGGACGTCTGAGCAAAGCTGCATTGCCAGAAGAGGTGAAACACCCTGCCATTCTACCAAAGAGTAGCAACATCTCTGCGCTCATTCTTCGCTATCTGCATGAGAAAGTTGGACATAGTGGAAGAAATCATATGCTCTCCTCTCTTCGGCGTCAGTTTTGGATTCCTCACGCCAATGCCTTAGCCAGAAAGATCATCAGGCAGTGCATGACTTGCCGCCGCCTCCATCACAAGCCTGGAGAACAGAAAATGTCCGACTTGCCGCCTGAAAGACTCGCAGTGGACCTTCCTCCATTCACTCTGGTCGGAATGGACTACTTCGGACCTATTGAGGTCAAAAGAGGCAGGAATACTGTTAAAAGATATGGAGTTATATTCACATGTCTAACTTGCCGTGCTCTGCATCTTGAAATAGCCCATACTCTTGACACAGATTCATGCATTAATGCAATCAGGAGGTTCATCTGTCGGCGTGGACAAGTCAAAGAAATAAAATCTGATAATGGAACAAACTTCATAAGTGCAAATCGTGAACTGAAACAAGCACTACAAAACCTGGACCAAAACAAAATTCAGAACACTCTCAGACAGGATGGAATCAAATGGACCTTTAATCCACCTCATGGAGCCCATCACGGTGGCGTTTGGGAACGCTTGATACAGTCAATCAAAAGAATTCTCTGCTCCGTTACCAATCAGCAACTACTTGATGACGAAGCTCTCAATACAGTCTTCTGTGAAGTCGAAGCTGTGCTAAATGACCGACCCATAACACCATCCAGTGATGACCCAAATGATCTCGAGGCATTAACACCAAATCACCTTTTGTTGTTAAAGGGCAAGCCTATCCTCCCCCTGGTCTATTTGACAAACATGAAACTTATGGAAGAAGGCGCTGGAAACAAGTCCAGTACATAAGCGACTTATTCTGGAAAAGATGGGTAAAGGAATACCTCCCCATAATGCAACAGCGCCAAAAGTGGAACAAGCCCCATAGAAGTTTCTCCATAGGAGACTTAGTCCTTTTAGTTGATGAATCAGCCCCTCGTAATTCATGGCCATTAGGGCGTATCATTAGCACTATGGCAGATTCTAAAGGGTTTGTGAGAAAAGTACGGGTTAAGACCCAAACTAATGAATTAGAAAGGCCTATTACTAAGTTATGCCTTTTACTTGAAGCTGAATAAGTAATCCTTGGTTATGAAATACTTGGTTATTGAACAATTGAAATGAAGAATGGTTTATTGTACCCAAATGTAAATATTCTTGTTTATAGTGTATTATTATCAGTGTTGGGGATAACGCGTTACAAAGTAACGCGTTACTGTAATTTCGTTACTGTTGTCAGGAACTTAATAACGTAACGCATTACAGTTCAAATTTCACTAACGTCATTACAGTTACTAGACTATAGTAACGTTCGTTACAGCGTTACCCACGATTTTGTTCAGTGACATTCAGATTAACAAATTTACATGTAAATCAGTGAGCTACCGGTAGGCCAACATGTCAAAACCGCGTTGTTTTTATTAGTGGCGCATGCGTGCCTAGCTGTGGAAATCGATTGATTCAGTGACAGGGAGATGGAAGAGAGAGAAGTCATGGAGAACACTGGCATCGTCGCCAACTGGAAATATTCGCATTATTTTCAGGTAGTTGCCTGCAAAGGCAAAAACATGTCGGTTAAGTGCTCGCTATGTCCTGGTGATAAACAGCTTTCCACTTCTACACAGACAGCACTTGGCCAGACAGCATAGTCGTACAAAGCTGGTGGCTAAAAATCCCCATAGCCACCATCCCGGTGATGATGACACTGCCCCAGCACCCAAACAGGCGAAACTTACATCAGGAGAGGGAGGATTACGACAGGTAACATCGCAGGCAGAAATAAATAATCTAGTTGCAGCCTATGTTATGGAGGACATGGTTCCGCTATCAACAATAGAATCCCCCCGTTTTAGGAGAATATTAAGCAAAATACCAACAACGCGAGCTCCCATATCAGACAGAAAAACATTTTCGAGCTACTTGAGCAAATGTTATGCTGTAATGGAATCGGATCTCAAAAAGACATTTGAGACCACAGAATTCGTTTCTACAACGGGAGATATATGGAGTGCTAACAACAAAAGTTATCTCGGAATGACTGCTCACTGGATTGATGAAAACTTTCAGCGCGAGAGGGCTGCCATTGCCTGTAAAAGGGTCAAAGGGAGACATAGGCTACATATGACGTTATAGCCAGCGAAATAGAGCAAGTTCATACAAGTTATGGGCTAAAAGTAAAGTAACGCAGTAAAGTAACAAGTTACTTTTTAAAATTAGTAACGAGTAAAGTAATCTCATTACAATTCAAAGCAGTAACTAAAGTAAAGTAATTAGTTACTTTTTAAAAGTAACTTCCCCAACACTGATTATTATGATTATTATGATTATGAATGGACAATGATGATGAATATGAATATGATTATGATTGAACTCTTTTGAAATGATAACCTTTTTTGCTTAGATCTGGATTAGACCCTTTTTGGTCTGAAGAACTTTTTGTTTTTACAAGCCTTTTTTGGATTCATATTCGTGCGCACATATGCATTTACATTCCTACATATATGAATGGACTCTTGCACCCACACAAAAGGACTCTGAAATTGAAAAAAAATGAAAAAAGACAAAAAAAAAAGACTTTGAAGTGTGAAATTCTATGCTTTGAATATGCCATTTGATGCTATGCATTATTACAATGTTACAAATGATGTATATGCTTGGCTGATATGTTTTTCGTTTGTTTATGGCTTGGAATGCTTAATGGCTATTTATTATGATTTATAATTTTGTTTTCAAAATTAGGGGCCGGTATGTGATAGCCATTTCTTAGTTTTCTTTTCTTAAATGCATTTCTTATTGAGTTAATATCTTTTTGTTTTGGAATATGGTCGTTTTGGTTTAGTTTATGGTTATGAACTACATTTCCCTAATCACCTATGTTGACCCGCCATGTTCGATGTGACGTATGGGGGCAAAGTGAATATGACGTGGGTCACAAGTTCAATCAGGGTGATGGGACAATGGGAGCGCGGGTTTCCACACTGTTTTTTACCACTCTCTCGTTTACAATTCTTTTGGAAACAGTTTATTCGTTTATTTTGCATCTATGGATTATTTAACACCACTGTTCTTTCAAGTTTATGTTTTAGTTCATGGACAATAAATCATCTTTTTCTATGTAAACCTGAGGTGCGTTAATCCCAGCCCCACTCTTCATTCTCCATGCCACATGGAAACCTTGGATTTAAATGGACAACACAGTCTGTCTGTCTGCTCCTCAAAACACATAACTAGAGAGAGAGAGAGAGAGAGAGAGAGAGAGAGAGAGAGAGAGGGGAGGGGAGGGAGAGAGGGAGGGAGGAGGAGGGGGGGGGGGGGGCTCAGCCCTGCTCTCTCTGTCTGTCTGTCTCTCTGCCTGTCTGTCTGTCTGCTCCTCAAAGCACACTACTAGAGAAAGAGAGAGAGAGAGAGAGAGAGAGAGAGAGAGAGAGAGAGAGAGAGAGAGAGAGAGTGGGTGGGGGGGGTGGAAGAAGTAAAAGTTTTCTAGAGAGAGGAGGAAGGAGAGGGAAGGAGAGGAGGAGGGGAGGGGTGAGGCTGGAAGGGATCAATAGCTCATGACTATGGAGGAAACGAGCCGCATTTTGATATAAGACTGCAGATTGCACACACACACACACACACACACACACACACACACACACTCGCTCTGCAGAATGAGAAGTGAATGAAGAGACACTCAGAGATGGGGGAGATTACTCTGGCTTGGAGTCCAGCTAGTCAATGCATACAGAGAGATACTGAAGAAGATGAGCACAGCACAGCTCAGCACTCACACAATACACACATACATTGTGTGTATTACATGTAAACACCTTAAGTGATAGGGAATGAGCTTCATTAAACATCCACAAATTTTGTTGTGATTGTTAGCGGAGCTTTTAGGCATTAAAACGCCATTTTTTAACTTGCTTATTCCCATGCATTTCTTGCATGAGAAATGTGTAGCTAACATACCTAGTTCGTGAACACAACGGAGCAAGTGATGGCATGAAATATACCTTGTGAAGCACGACGTGATATGCATGCCTAGCCTAGAAATCTAGACCTCCCTAGCGGCAGCAAATTCATTTGGCCACTACAGGAGTCTAGCCAGGCTCGGCAGAGAAGATGGCAGGACAATCTAGCTTGTATCAGGCCAATCAAATCGTCCTGAGGGGTAAGGTGACGAAAAGAGAAGTGCAGAGATCTCCGGCTTTTTGTTTTGTTGAAACAAATTCAAAATTTGTGGAATGGTACTAATAAACAGTCACTATCATTTTATGGAGTTATTGAGAGTTTTTTGGATGTATCCCTGATATTCCCCAACTGGTTGTCATAATTTCAAGCCTAATGGAGTAAGTTATTACTGTTCATTTTTGTTGCAGATGAACTTAATATTAGATCAGGCAATGACAATAATTAGCCTACTACAAGTTATTAGCGAGCTAACACTAGGCTAGCTAGGGGTGTCTAGATTTCTAGGCTAATCGCGTGCAGAGGCGACTTGACAGACAACGGCTGCGCCCGCCCTCTACCCCATCCAGCCCTTCCAGACTCAAGTACAGAACATTTTCTGTACAGAGATGGCCTGCCAGGGGGGGCGCCGTGGCTCAGTGGCTAGAGCGTCAGACCGTTTTTCCGGGGACCCGGGTTGGATTCCAACCCGAGGTCATTTCCCGATCCCACCCCATCTCTCTCTCCCACTTGTTTCCTGTCCATCTCTATACTGTCCTATCTGATTAAAGGCAAAAAATCCCAAAAAATATCTTTAAAAAAAAAAAAGAGAGATGGCCTGCCAGGCTAATGGATGCCATGCATTAGCACTAGTGCTGTCAAGCGATTAAAATATTTAATCGCGATTAATCGCATTTTTTCCGTAGTTAACTCATAATTAATCGCGATTAATCGCAAATTTCTTTCTATTTTAAATGTCCCTCGATTTCTTTTTGTCCCATTTTTATTTATTTATTTTCATTTTAATGCTGTTATCAGCATTCATTGGTGGGGATGAATACCAATTTAAAATAAAAGAAAACCCAGTTACAGCATCAGAAATTACATGCATCAGAAATCAAGTACTGCCAGAGAGATGTTGATGTCCTTTATGTTGCTAGAAAAAAACATGGATGGTGGCCCTTTAAATTATACTAACCTATATTTTAAAGAGGCTCAATGAAAATATGGCATTATGGTCTACATGAGTAAACGTACAGTAGCATGCATTTTGCCATATTGGCAATTGCCCTGCAAGAAGCTCTCATTTTAGTGACAAGGTCATACGTTGGGCTATAGGCTATGCCTCTCCTTTGCACACATTCTCTCTCTCAGTCGCGCTCCGACCTGTTTCACCTCTCTCACTCGCGCTGCAATTTTGAAACTTATATTAGCCTATTTGCGGGGTATTCAGTTCAAGAGAAGGGATTTCTAAGTGACAACATTAATCCTCTAGCTAGTTAACAACCTAAATATGCGAACATGCGAGTGAGCGTCAACGATTGTGTCGGTAAAATATTTGTTTTCACTGACATCAAATGACGCTCACAAACATTCTCTCTCAGTTGCGCTCCGACCTTCACCTCTCTCACTCGCGCTGCAATTTTGAAACTGATATTAGCCTATTTGCGGGGTATTCAGTTCAAGAGAAGGGATTTCTAAGTGACAACATCAATCCTCTATCTAATTAACAACCTAAATATGCGAACATGCGAGTGAACGTCAACGATTGTGTCGGTAAAATATTTATTTTCACTGACATCGGAGCAGCAGAGCAGAGTGCAGACACATCTACACCCGTGTGTGGAGTATGTGTGTAGGCTACTGTAGCCATGAGTAGCCTAGGTCCTAGGCTAAGCAGTAGGCCTACGTCAAGCCTAGTACAAACACAGAACATACTGAAACGTCGGGAGGTGTTGGAATGTCGGAGATATTTTTTTCACATTCCATTGATAATGGCGGGTCAAATGCGTTAATCGCGCGTTAAAAAATTGACGGCGTTAAAATGGGTTTGCGTTAACGCCGTTATTAACGCGTTAAACTGACAGCACTAATTAGCACCCAATTAGGGTTATTAGGGTTATTAGCTTATTGCCACTAATAAGCACATTAAAGGTGCAATATGAGTTCCTGCATGGTTTTCAGAGCCATTTCATTTTTATCTCAAATCGCAACTATAACTAAAAAAGACCTGTGGTCACAGACACAATATACATTCCAGATCATGTTCTGGATCACCGATCGCCACCAAATTTAATCAGCTCTTGCTTGTCCCAATATACACATTGTCCAAAAATTTCATCCAAATCCGTGCAGTACCTTTTCGAGTTATCCTGCTGACAAACAGACAGACAGACAAACAGACAGAAAGACAGACAAACCAACAAGACAGAAAACATAACTTCCTTTGCGGAGGTAATAACAACATAGCAGTGGTAAAGCACACAAGCAAACATAATATAACAACCCACACTCTAGCAAATCACTTACTGGTTGGGAGTCACAAACTTACTCCCATCCTTCCCACAACCATTTTTAGCTGGAACCTGGTTTGTTACATCTTGGTGGCGAACCCGGCCCCAAAAACCATGCAGAAACTCCTATTGCACCTTTAAACAACCACACACTGAGCTAAAGGTACAGTATACTACAATAAGCACATTTTGTTGTTGTTGTTCTTCTTCTTCCTCTTCTTCTTCTTCTTCTTCTTCTTCTTCCTCTCATCATCTTCTTCTTATCATCATCATTATTATCATTATTATCATTATTAGATCAACGGTAGCCAA
>JAODXP020001490.1:95000-100000 GCA_027497455.2 Sardinella longiceps | reverse complement strand
AAAACAGTATTCCATTCCACCGGTTGATAACGGTTTATTTCTCAGTAGTTCAGTTCTTTTAAGGCAGCAATCCAGTTCAAAGCACGGAAGATAACGATTGGTCAAAGCACAGAGGATGGTCAAAGGTAACTTTTGCAAAGATTGCAAAGTCCAACAGAAAGAAACAGAATAATCCAAGGCAAAAACAGGTAGAGTAATCCAAAGAGTCGACAGAACTGGCAGGGCAAATAGACCTCTCTCAAGGAGAAACACAGGCAGTCACACTCACAGAGATCGAGGCACAATCCGACAACAAGTATTAAACACCATGAACTTAAATACAGGGCACAGAGGCATACTATTGGGTCAGAGAAAAGAAGGTAATGACCTGATTAATTATAAGGACAGGGCCATATACAAAAGTGCCGTAACAGTGTATTGCGTTAAACCTAACAAACAATGTCAGGCTGAACATACTGTTGTGTCACGTCAGTGCAGCAACAATGGAAGCCTGGAGGGCCATTCTGCTCGTGGTGTCAGACTAGGAAATAGCCGAACTGGTCAACAACCTTAGTAGTTACCTCCACCAAGGAGGTTATGTTTTGCTTGGCGTGTGTGTGTCTGTGTGTGAGTGTGTCTGTGTGTGTGTCTGTGTACAAGATAACTCGAAAACTACTGCACGGATTTGGATGAAATTTTCAGACGTTTGTATTGGGACAAGTAAGAACTGATTAGATTTTGGTGTCGATCGGTGATCCAGAACACCATCAGTGACCACATTGTCTTGGCGGAGGTCTGCGCTCTCTGAACGCTTTTCTAGTTTGAATGTGTCATTGTTAGGAACACTACAAAATGATAATATTATCACTGCTTTTGCTGTCACCAGAGGACAATCCAACACAGCATGAATTTGTTTTATATTTAGCACTAGCCCTTTAAATCTCAGAGTTTCCAATACACCTACATGCTGATTGGTGAACACCTCTGACACACCCATCATGCCAGAAGCATGTTGTGCACCGGAGTGGAGCGTTGTTGACTTTAGCGCTTAAAATCGCTTAGACACAATTTTTAAAAGTATTTTAGACACAAAGGTATGGGTCTGTAATTACCACATAGTGGTTTTTGAACTTTTTCACCCAACACATACTGTATGAGTAACACACAATTGCACATACACTGATCTACAGTATGTTCCCCTGAGCTGCAATGCTATGGCTGCCTCTGCCTTTGACTGTCAAACACACACACTTACACAAGCCTCAGTCTATAAGAAGTGCAACTTCACATAAACACACTTACACATACACAAACGCCAACACAACCCTTCAAGACTGACTCTTAAAGAGCACACACACACACACACACACACACACACACACACACACACACACACACACACACACACACACACACACACACACACACACACACAGAGCCTTTGAGGAGTCCCACACAGCAAGTTCACCCAAACTGCTGAAGTGGAGGATGAATCAGGCAGTGGTCTTTGGGGATCTCCAGCTCCAGCAGCCCAGCCCAGCATGGGGCAGAGGCAACCCAGGCAAATGCAGCCTCTCCTGGGCATCCCACTCCCCCAGGATCCCCTGTCTGGGACTCTGGACTTGGCCAGCAGGGAGGGGGTTGATGGAGAGACCAACTAAAGGAGAGCGAAACTGCTAGGGAAGAGGAGGAGAGAGGGAGAAAAAACAGAGGGGTGTGTGTGTGTGTGTGTGTGTGTGTGTGTGTGTGTGAGTGTGTGTGTGTGTGTGGGGGGGGGGGGATGATGGTGAGAACAGAGAGAAACTGCTAGAGTAGAGGAGGGGAGAGGGAGAGAGATGGACAGAACAGAGAAAAAACAAGAGAAATGGACAAGAGATAAGGAGGAGAAAGACAGGCAGAATCAAGTGATAATAGAGAGTGAGGGTGAGGGGATATGTGTGTATGAGTGAGTGAGTGTGTGTGTGTGAGCAAGAGAGTGTGTGAGCGTGTGTGCGTATATGAGATAGAGAAAGAGGGGGAGTGTGTGTTTGAAAGTCAGTGATGTGTTATGAGAGAGAGGGAGTAGAGAGAGTTGTAGAGAGTGATTTTTATGTTGGTGATGAGTTTTGAGAAAGAGGGGGACAGAGAGAGAGAGAGAGAGTGTGTGTGTTTGTGTGTGGTTTCTACCTGTAAATTAGTGATGGGTTCTGAGAGAGAGAGAGAAAGAGAGAGAGAGAGAGAGAGAGAGAGAGAGAGAGAGAGAGAGTTTTGAAGATGAAGTGAGTTTTGAGGAGATGGACTCCAGCATGAGGTCAACATTACAGTCCTGATGGGAGGTTTCATTACTTGACATCAAATGGCCTCTACTTCCACACACACACACGTACACAGCTAAGTTGACGCCACTTTTTGCCGACCATGGCAGACAAAGTCATGTTAGCCTCGTAGCCTCCACAGTGAAGTACTAGTAGCCAGTAACAAGCAGCAAGAAGCTAAACAAAATGAATGAAAAAAAAGTTTGCGTTTACTCTGCAGTAGGCTATATCAGAACCACACCAATGTCAAAGAAGTGCACTAAGCACAGTGTTACTAGTAATCGACAGGAACTTAACAAAACTGATGAGCTGTGAATCACAGAATACAAATGTTTTCATTGCCATGACACGCTGGATAGACCATCCTAACTTTGACGGACATAGAGCAACGTAGCCTAAGTTACAAACACGTATCAGAAGTAGCAGTAGAAATTTCTATTCTAATAGCATTCTAGCATAATAAGATAACAATGCTCTGATCGGTTCTGTGTGTGTGGCCTTGGTTCTGTGTGTGTCATCGTGGCTCTGTGTGTGTGCGTCTGTGTGTGTGTATGTCGTCATGGCTCTGTGTGTGTGTGTGTGTGTGTGTGTGTGTGCGTGTGCTGTCATGGTTCTGAGTGTGTGTGCCGTCATGGCTCTCTGTCCCTCTGTGTGTGTGTGTGTGTGTGTGTGTGTGTGTGTGTGTGTGCATGTGTGTGTTGTGTGTGTGTGTGTGTGTGTGTGTGTGTGTGTGTGTGTGTGTGTGTGTGTGTGTGTGTGTGTGTGTGTGTGTGTTAATCAGAGAGATAGGATCAGACTATTAGGCCTTTGAGGAGCTCCTAAAACCCAGCAGATGAGAGTTTCTGAAGATTAGTGAGATAACAGCAGACTTTCTCAATGCCTTTGTCACGCTGTCTGTGTGTGTGTGTGTGTGTGTGTGTGTGTGTGTGTGTGTGTGTGTGTGTATTCATGATCAGATTTCTACACCTCTGTTGGAGCATGGATGAAGAATCATGAGTAGTCGGGGTCTTTGGGAGACACACACACACTCACACACACATAGACTGTTTTGCTAACAGACAAGTAGGGAGATGCTTAACAGGCATGCAAACTGGTCAGGGGTGAAAAAGGTGACAAGGGTACACGGACGTGCGCGCGCACGGAAAAGTGAATTTCGTAGTTTGTGTAAGCGCAACCAGAGGCATTTTGAATTAATAAATACACTACAAAATTACTTACCATATACAAACATTTATTGGTAAACAATAGGAAAAAAAACTTCATAACGATCAACAGAAGGACTATTTACATTTCAACATCATAACCATCTGAAAGGCCCAGCACAACTCATAATAATGGGATAATGGGAATTCCCTGTCTTCTCCCTTCACTTCCACATGACACTTCAAATTAAGCCAGGCGAAGTTCCAAGAACATCTGATGCCTGCATCCAGCTCTTTAATACAAATAGCATCCTCCACTCCTAAGTCTCTCATCCTGAAATAAAGACATGAGACAAATTGAGTTGCAAATTGCAAATATAAATCATAAAATTTACAGTATGACACATTTGCATCATGTAGAGAACAGCTGTACAGCATATATGAATTTATAGGTATAGTATCAATTGCATTAATTCACTGCATTATTATGTGTTTGATATCATCACAGGTCTTCAAAGCATTTAACTGTAGTGATCATACATTTAATTACATTAAACGAAAAAAAAGTTAGTCCCATGGTCATTAAAGGGATACCATGTAGGATTAACCGTTTAATTAATTACTGCCCCTAGACAGCCTATGCTTGAGTCATTAGTAAATGAACGATGACTCTACCGTCCAGAATGTCAACAATTCACTTGACGGCTGAAGGCTGAGTTAAACAGCATTTATTAGTGACAGTGTGTGTTTTGAGAAAATGCAAGCCACGAGCCAAGTAATCCTAAAATTGTGCGTGCCCTTTTAACTTCGATTGATGGGGCATCATACTGAATGAACACGACTGCATCAGGCTGTCATCATCAACGGGGGTGTGGGGATAGGGGATGCGTAGCACTACTCTCAAATACGACCAGTGGCATAGCTCTCCGGATTCAATTGACTAACTCACGACGAATGGACAACCTCAACTATTGGACAAAAAAAATCCGTTTCCGTGATTACCGCAGGATATTATAAAGCCAAGTCCGGCGACAATGTCTCCATGAACGTTCGCTAAAAATAGCAAAGCCCTGAACTTGTGTGGAAGGCGCTAGTTAGCCACTCTAGTTACCTCCAGCTCGTAGCACAAACGGCGTTCTGTGAGACGGCGAAATATCGAGGAATTTTGTAGACTATTTCACGTCTGATATGAAGACATTTAGAAGATGACAGTGGTGTTAAAGACACTATTCCAAGCACATGAATTGATCTAACGACACAGCTGAGTTAATTATGACGACTATTTCAGGCCATCAGTCAAATTTTAGCATTTTAGCTTCAGAAGAAACTGTTGATATTAATTCTTACCTTGCCGCAATTTCCACTGAGTGGGAGACGGGGGAGGGAGAGGGAGAGAAGGGTTCGCCCCCTCACTTCTGATTGGTGATGGGGCTTCTCTCACACGGCACTCTTGTCAGTCATTTGTTGTCACGAGAAGAGAGTGGCGCAGTTATACATCTGTGGTCCTAGGTCTTGTGTTGTTTTGAGGTTCAGTCCCACTCGCTAGTTGACATGCTCGGCTCGACCCGAGACCCCCCCCCCCCTC
>JAODXP020001490.1:80000-92500 GCA_027497455.2 Sardinella longiceps | reverse complement strand
CTGTATGTGTGAAAGATGTACCTGAGAGTGAAATGAGAGGAGAATATAATATATGTGTGTGACAGGGAAATATATACAATATACAATATGTGTGGGTTTTTACAGTGTGACAGCGACTTTGTCCTCACAGCCTCCCTGTGTTTGCATGTATCACTTCATGGGTGTGTGTGTGTGTGTATGTGTGTTTGTGTGAGTTTTACAGTTTGACTGCGACTGCGTCCTCACAGTAGCCTCCCTGCATCAAACACACAGCTGACCTGATTTTGTTCCCTCCTACTGTGAAATCTGCACACACACACACACACAAACGCACGCACACACACACACACACATACAAGCCTGTTAAGCTGTACTGTCCACAGACAACTAGGAAACAGAGGGGTGGAGATGCGTAGGATAGAGAAAGAGAGAGAGGTGTGTGTGTGTGTGTGTGTGTGTGTGTGTGTGTGTGTGTGTGTGTGTGTGTGTGCGCATAGATAAATTATGAATAGGGATAGTATGGTGGCCATTTGTCAGGAGTCCATGCTATAGTGCTATAGTCTCACATTACAGCGAGAAAATCTGTCAGGAACAGTGGTTCGCATTGCGTCACACATCAACCCGCCTCAAAGCCAACACTGATTGGACGTTTGTTTGGTGAACTGCTCCAAATTCTCTTCAACGGAAAGTAGCCAGATTGAGCTGCGAGTGAAAACCTGAAGCTCGCGAGATCTGTATGGTCTCACGAGGTGAGAAGGCTGCCAATGAGCTCCTGGAACATTTGCAGGACATGAGGTTGAAAATGGTTGGGCAGCTCAGTGCAAGGCTGTAATTCGTTACAAGCGTCAGCGAATCAACTGGCATACCCTCCAGCTTCCATCTGAAGCTTTACTGTAATGTATCTGCCTTAGATCACCTGCTGTCAACACAAACAGTCCTTTTGCCATGTCAGGTGGTGACCTGGCTATGGACAGATTCATTCCCCATTTCTTCTTTAAACACAGGTCTGTATTCCACACACACACACACACACACACACACACACACACACACACACACACAGGAAGTAGAGATCAATTACTGCTGCCTTAGAGGGCTCACCATATTATGCCAACAGATGCCAACCATGGCTTTCCCTGCCCAAGGGGGAAGCACTGCATATGAGTGTGTGTGTGTGTGTGTGTGTGTGTGTGTGTGTGTGTGTGTGTGTGTGTGTGTGCGTGTGTGTGTGAACCTGCAGAGATGAATAACCCTTGTGTAGTTGCCCACAGGCCTTTTGTATAAAAGTAGAATTCACTGTGCTCCGAAGAGAGAGAGAGGGGAGTATGTGTGTGTGTGTGTGTGTGTGTGCGCGCGCACTGTGCATGGAACATCATCGAGCAAAGTAAAGTTTATTCCAAGCCAAGGGGTTGGTGTAATATGGAGAGGTTTTGACCAACAATGAGATGGTAAATAAACACACACACACACGCACACACACACACACACACACACACACAAAAACAAGAGGTATGAATGGGCGATACCTCAGGAATAGCTTCACAGATGGTGTCTTTAAGGGCATTCTGTTTGAGGTGTGTGTGCATGGCCCGGGCATTTTTGGCCATGGCGGCCCACCCAGATTTGATTCAATAACAACTAGATTGCACTTCCTCAGAGAAACTGCTAGAGTGTGCTTGCTCAAACCCGCCACAACGAGACTGACAACACGAAATGATTGAGGCAACATCAGAGACGAGGCCATACAAAAGCAAAGTACCAAAGAGCCAAAACAGATTGTTTTCGTAGCTAAGCCCTGTTGTGGTCAAATGGGCTCAACTCTACTGGACGTAGTCAAGAAGGGCCTCCAAGTGATAATACTAAAATTAGTCTTGATACGACAAACTGTTGGCAAGATATGAGCCCACTTTCTGTCCTGTGTGTCTACCTCAATGTGTGTGTGTGCGCTGTTGCTAAGGCGTTGCTAGGGTAGATATGTCGGTTGCTATGCTGGTTGCTACGTTGATCATGTTGGATGTTATGTTCATTGCAAGATCATCATTTTTGGAGTGGTTCCTAAGACATTACAAGGCCACTGGAAGCTGTCATATATTTCGCCTTTTCGCTATAGACTGACAATAGACTGATATCTGCATGCAGGCTTCCGTAGCTGTAATATGTAATTATTACCTCCGCCAAGGAGGTTATGTTTTTGGTTGCGTTGGTTTGTCTGTTTGTCAGCAGGATAACTCGAAAAGCACTGCACGGATTTGGATGAAATTTTCAGAGAATGTGTATATTGGGACAAGCAAGAGATGATTCGATTTTGGTGGCGATCGGTGATCCAGAACATGATCTAGAATTTATATTGTGTCTGTGACCACATTGCCTTGGTGGAGGTCTGCGCTCTCTGAGCGCTTTTCTAGTTTGAAATGCGTTACGCTTTGGGGCTTTAAGATTTCAATATGAAATCAAAACCAATGAAAAGTGGTTTTCCATTCTATGTCTCCTTTAACTGCATAAATTTAAATGTAAATTCAGGATCAGGCTATCCACAAGTTTCCAGAGTCCCATGATGCTTAGCGCGAAATGTGGGAGATATTTCTGCTTCAGCATTTTAACATTGAATCAAATGGTGTGGCATTGACAATCAAATTACCTTTTCTGACCCAGTTAAACTTCAAAACTTAACTGTGACCTTTTATTTTGACAGCCGATAGCTTCTGGAGCAGTTGCCAGCGTGTTTTGAAAAATATTCTTGCCATGCGAGTGTTAAAAAAATATCGAAACAGCCCATATTATCGTAGCACTTTGGAGTCTGACACTGGCTGCTTGTTATATTCAGTGGGCCTGAAATCTCAACTTCTCTGTCTTTTTATTCTATTCTTTTAAATAAATCAAGAAATCACATTGTGGATTATTTGCAGCTGCTGTTCGTGTATGGTGTTGAATTCAAGTAAGGTAACAGCCTACATTACAGTGTTAGCAACTGCTAACTCCACTACGAAGATGACAACTTCGTAGAAAGGAATATGGCATTGTCAAAATATTTATATGCTTTTATTTAGGCTTATAATACACGTAGGTTAGAAAATGATGGTTGTGTCACGATGAACCATGAGCTCTTAAAAATCAGGACACGGTGTTAGTCATACACGTTAGCTTGTGAGCTAACGTTAAACACATAATACCTGCATTGAATTAGCTATTTAGGCTAATGTTTGCTAGTGGGAAATTAGCTCATTTAGCTAATATTTGCTAGCAGGATTTGAGCCTCCATTACCTTATAAATCGAGTGCAAGTCATGGTCTTTTTCTACTAATGCCTATTCACCTTTTTCACCTGGCCGCCATATTCCAAACGAAAACGAGGCTCAGGTGGTAAACTAGAGGAAGTGCCGATGAAACGTTAATTTAATTCAATTCAATTTTAATTGTAGAGCGTTAAAATACAGTGCATTGTCTCGCGACCCTTTACAGACAGTACGGGAAGCATCCATGAGAAACAGGGGCAAGGAAAAACTCCCTTCGCTTTATAAATAATAATTAATAATTTCTCACAGATGCCGGACAGAAAATCTACTGCTGAGGTGGAAAGTTGGGCAGATGAGGGGCATCCCATCCCCAGAAGCTACTTCTGGGGAAGTTTTACCACCCAAGACTCGTTCTAGTGCCTCATAGTGACGTAGGTGAAAAAGGTCAATTCTGGGACAGTAAGGTACATTTCTGTTGCTGAATCAGAAATATTTGCTACATTAATTTTAAAGTTTTGTAAGCAAACGGACCATTGAAGTCACGTAACTCCAGAGACACTTATGCACCCTGGTTTAACAGAAGTGGGATTTAGTACAAATAGCGTTATTTAATTCCCAATGCCTCTTGTAACCTGTACATCAACATATTATGATGTTCACTGAGCACATTTGGACATGCAATTTGGTGGAGGATAGTTGTATATCTTGACAGATACTGTGATGCGACGCCGTTACATTTCTGTGGAATCCCATTGCATAAAGCAGTCAGAACTTTCGCAGCTGATTGACCGGAAGCACAGCCCACATCAGTATCCCCAGCAACGGCCTCAGGAAACTTGTGGATAATGGCTTTGTTTGCACTGCTTCCAATCGACCATCACTGAATCACTGAAGTCCAGTCAGAGAGAGTCCGGTAGCCATGAATCTTTAGGCTGGAGGCTTAACGACAGCACAGACACACACACACACACACACACACACACACACACACAGGTCTGTCACAACACTCCTGCACAGCCCCTCTTTACACATGTGTCTCCCATCCTTATATTACTGTAGGAAGTATCTGCTGTAATGTTTTCATCCTTCCTGAAACTCTGTTTTATTAATAACTCAGTCTGTGTGTGTGTGTGTGTGTGTGCCTGCCTGCGTGCTTCCAGTGATGTCTTTCCACCTGTCTCACTGAGAGATATCAGGACAGTATGTGAAGCTGAGGAGGAGGGATGTGTGTGTGTGTGTGTGTGTGTGTGTGTGTGTGTGTGTGTGTGTGTGTGTGTGTGTGTGTGTGTGTGTGTGTAAAGAGAGACACAGCTGACAGCTGAACAAAAGAGCCTGAAGAGAAACTGGTTTTCAAAGGGAGAATCTCACTGGAGAGGAAATGTGCTTGAAATGCCCTCAAACAATACACACACACACACACACACACACACACACACACACACACACACACACACACACACACACACACAGCCTTCTTTGGCATCAAGACTTTTCTGTGGAGGCGTGCTGTGTGTTTCCAGCCAGTTTTCCAGTGGACCAGTGCAGTGTGAGCCGTGTGTGTGTGTGTGTGTGTGTGTGTGTGTGTGCGTGCAGCCTGAGCCATGGCTGCCCCTGGGGAAGTTCTGTAACTTTGCCTCAACTTTAAAGGGAGGCTCCGTTTTGAGCCCAGTTTTTTGGATGGCATTATCCCCACCACACACACACACACACACCACTCTACCCCCCTGTTTGTTCCCTGTTGGAAAAACAGCTCACAGGTTTGGGATAGGGGGATGTCTTTAAAAAAGCCTGCAGGTACAGAGAAAAAGGTGTGTGTGTGTGTGTGTGTGTGTGTGTGTGTGTGTGTGTGTGTGTGTGTGTGCGTGCACACCCCATCTCCTCTGAGTGGTGTGTGTGTGTGTGTGTGTGTGTGCGCGCCCCATCTCCTCTGAGAGGTGTGTGTGTATGTGTGTGTGTGTGTGTGTGTGCACCCCATCTCCTCTGAGTGGTGTTGGCATCTCCACGGCAACAGGAATGCAAATGTAGTGACCCCGAGGGCAGCAACAACAGACTGTTCACACTCTTTCCAGGACACACACACACACACACACACACACACACACACACACACACACAGTTTAGGAACCACTCTGGCCAACTCATCCAGATCCATGCCACAACAATACAATTCAGATGGTCATCTGGAAAAGGGTCTGTATATGTGTGTGACATGTACATGTAGTATGTTAGGATACAGTGTGTGTGTGTGTGTGTGTGTGTGTGTGTGTGTGTGTGTGTGTGTGTGTGTGTGTGTAAACAATAGGCACTTAAGAGTCATCTTTTCTCGCTGGTCCAGAAAGGCTTTTTGTGTGTGTCTGTATGTGTGTGTGTCTCTCTCTCTCTCTCTCTCTGTGTGTGTGTGTGTGTGTGTGTGTGTGTGTGTGTGTGTGTGTGTGTGTGTGAGTGAGACGCTATTTGGAGTGGCTCTTGAACACAGACATACCATATATGTATGTGTGTGTGTGTGTGTGTGTGGGGGGGGGGGGACGGTGGCGGGGGGTCTGTTCTAATCTCTCTCACACACACACACCAAAGGATGCTTATTTACACTCACTTTAACTCTAAAGTCTCAATTCAATCTAAAGTTTTAGAGATAACTGGGCCTTCAAATCTTACACGTCTTTAGCACTTCTATATTCATTGCCAGTGTTGGGCAAGTTACTGCAAAACTGTAATGCATTATATATTACTTGTTACTGACATTTTAAAGTAATCCCTTACATTACAATATTAGTGTTTTGAAAATGTAAGGCGTTACATTACTGTTGCATTACATTTAAGTTACTCTTCGGGCCCTCCGGTAGCCTATGACCTTCATTAGTTCATTATCAATGTTGAGAATGACAAGCGGAGACTGTGAATTTCTACATTAAGTCCGGCACAGCAAACGTTTTACCCTTGCTGACCTCTCAGTG
Source organism: Sardinella longiceps (assembly GCA_027497455.2). Lineage (NCBI taxonomy): Eukaryota > Metazoa > Chordata > Actinopteri > Clupeiformes > Clupeidae > Sardinella > Sardinella longiceps. The sequence goes on along the minus strand of JAODXP020001490.1, from coordinate 86,335 downwards.
ATTTTTGGCGAATTTGTATGAAGGAAAAAAACACCACTTCATTCCCAGTTAAAAATGCATTATAACTTGAGTTACTGACAATTGTACCGAGGAAAATATTACCATTTTTTTTTTGTAATGCCTTACATTACCAAGTTACCACAAAAAGCAATGCATTACAGTAATCAGTTACTTTTGTAACTCGTTACTCCCAACACTGTTCATTGCTCTCCTGTACCCATTTTCTCCTCTTTCTTCCTCCATCACCCTATCCCTCCCTTCCTCCACCCCTCCCATCTGATTTTACTATCCTCCTTTCATTCAATCCTCCTTCTCTTACTTTCTCTATCTCTCCTTCTCTCTCTTCCTCCATCACTCTATCCCTCCCGTCCTCCACCCCTCCCCTCTGATTTCATCCCTCCTTCCTTCCTTTTCTCCACCCCTCCATGGCTTTCCTTCTCTATCCCTTTCTTGCTCCACCTCTCCCCTCTGATTTTAATATCGTCCTTTTCTTTATCCCTCCTTCTCTGCACACCTCAATCGCTTTCTTTCTCTATTCCTCCATCACTTTCTTCCTCTATCCTTCATTCCTCCTTTTCTCCACCTCTCCCCTCTGATTTATATATCCTCCTTTTCTCCATCCCTCTCTTCCTCTATCTCTCCTTCCCTCTCTTTCTCTATCCTTCTTTCCTTCTATTTCTCCACCCTTCATTCCCTCCTCTCTGATTTTAATATCTGCATGTCACTGTTGCATGCTGGGAATGAATGTGCTTCCTGGTGTTAGTGCTCAAGCATGAATGTCATAAACCACCATTGCGTGTGTGAGTGTGTGTGGGTGTGTGAGTGTGTGTGGGTGTGTGAGTGTGTGTGTGAGTGTGTGTGTGTGTGTGTGTGTGTGTGTGTGTGTGTGTGTGTGTGTGTGTGTGTGTGTGTGTGTGTGTGTGTGTGTGTGTGTGTGTGTGTGTGTGTGGGTGGGTGTGTGTACACACACACACACACACAAAAGCAAATGTTTGTCATTTCACACTCCATTAAATCTTCTTTAACACAGGCTAGTGTAAATAGTTTCCTCTCCCATCCTCCTTGGGCTGGCTAACACTTCAACACACACACATGTACACACACACACATTCCTCTGTGGCTTGGCTAACACTCCAAACCATACACACACACACACACACACACTCCTCCGTGAACTGGCTAACAATCCAAACCACACACACGCACACACACACACACACACACACACACACAGTATTAGGGCATTGTTTCTACGGTAGAGTATGAATTAAACACACATCCCACACACACACATACACACACACACACACACACACAGTATCAGGGCATCGTTTCTACGGTAGAGTATGAATTAAACACACACCCCACACACACAATCTCAAGGCATCTTTTCTGTGGTAGAGTATGAATTAAACATCAGCAGCTGACTCCTCTGTGCACACAGGGTCTTAACACAAAAGCTGCCAAGTGTGTGTCTGGGTGTGTGTGTGTGTGTGTGTGTGTGTGTGTGTGTGTGTGTGTGTGTGTGTGAGTGTGTGTGTGTGAGAGAGAGAGAGAGAGAGAGAGAGAGAGAGAGAGCAAGCACCTGTGAGTACTGGCAGTTCTGGCTACAGGGAATTCCTTCACAATTGAATTCTTCAAGGTGTGTGTGTGTGTGTGTGTGTGTGTGAAGAATTTGTGAGAAGAGTGTGTGTAGGGGAAAGTAAGTGTGTGTATGTGTGTTTGAGAGTTTGTGGAGTGTAGTGGAATGTACATGTGTATGTGTGTGTGTGTGTGTGTGTGTGTGTGGTAGGGGGAGTGCTGAGCCCTACCACACTAACTCTGTCCTTCTCTTTGATGAATGAGACGCTTTCACAAGATGTCATCTGCCAACAGCAAAGAACATGCATTTTCCTCTTTCTTGCTCTCTGTCTGTCTGTCAGTCACACACACACACACACACACACACACACACAATCCATGTTTATGTGTCCTTGATCTCACCCTTCCAACACCACACACACACCATCCACACACCACACACACACACACACACACACAGACACGTCTGCTTTTGTTTCCTACACCTCCTATAACACCTCCTATTGGAGCCTTGTCTGACTTGACTTGACTCTGACTCTAACTAACCCTTCACGACACACACACTCTGACATTCTCCACACAGACATTTTTCAATATCACAACAACACACACACACACACAACACACACACACACACAACACACACAAGCACACACACACACACACACACACACACACACACACACACACACAGAAACACACTCTTGGACAACATGGCAAGGAGTTGCTGTAAATAGCAATAGTGTAGAAACATGATATTTTTTTTCTCTCGGTAAACTGATCTGGGAAACAGAAATCAATGATTACATGTAAAGCTGCATCAGAGACAAACAGTGTGTGGAGGGGGGCGGGGTGTGGACATGAGAACAATAAGCTGAGGAATCTTGTGACGAAATGTATTAAGCAATAACCCGAGAGGCCGGTGTAAATGCTGGCTTTAGCACGGGTATTGTTAGGCACACGCGCAGCCGAGTGCCGTTAGACATCCGTGCTAAAACCAGCATTTATACCAGACTCGAGGGATTTATTGACTTACTAGACTGTTACCCGTTAACCGGCAATGGCTTCTTAACGGAAAACACAACCACGAGAAATATAGCAAGTTATTCCTTGACACCAATTCCTCCGCCAGAAACATACTTCCTCTACTGAATGGTTGCCAAGTAACGCATAGTGCGCTTCTCCTTTCACTTTCTTATGGCGCAGCAGTTTAGAACGAAATGCGATGGAGCGTGCTAAATGCCAAATTTACAATGGCATGGAACGGTTTTCAACCAATCACAATCGAGGACCGGAACTATCGTTTTAGAAATTCTATTTGTGCATCCTGTGTGTGTGTGTGTGTGTTCTCTACTGTTATGTGTGCATCCTGTATGTGTGTGTGTATGTATGTGTGTGTGTGAATTGTATGTTACACTGTAAGCAGGCACCCTGTGTATACCGTGTAATTGTATGCTACACTGTAAGCATGCCACCCTCTGGCGCACCCTCTGCAACTCTGGGGTCACTCACCTTGAAAAGTGCCGCACTCAGAAGCGGGCACAGCGACGGCAGCGACCACACCTTGCTGCTCTAACAGCACAGCTTCAGCCGCCTGATCCAGCTCTTACCTGCCACACACACCTGACAGTAAGACATACAGATCCTGGATTGGGTTCTACAGCCACACACAGTGGCACAGCAGACAGAAACGATAAGAACGTGTGTGTGTGTGTGTGTGTTCATTCGTTTGTGTATGTATTTATGTATGTGTGTGTGTGTGTGTTGTGTGTGTGTGTGTGTGTGTGTGTGTGTGTGTGTGTGTGTATTTGTGAATGTGTGTATACATGTGAATGTGTGTTTTTTAGTATGTGTGTGTGTGTGTGTGTGTGTGTGTCTGTTTATATGTGTGTGTGTGTGTGTGTGTGTGTGTGTGTGTGTGTGTGTGTGTATGTGTGTGGTATCTATCAGGAGCCTCAGCCTGACAGAGACAACTCAAAATAGGAAGATTTAACCAAACTAAACAAAAAAGACAGCCTGTATTCATTGCCATGTGTGTGTGTGTGTGTGTGTGTGTGTGTGTGTGTGTGTGTGTGTGTGTGTGTGTGTGTGTGTGTAAAATTACTGGATGTTGTAATTGTAAATAGCGTAACCCTCTTATTATACATCATCTCTGATTAGCTCTGTGACACACACACACACACACACACACACACACACACACACACACACACACACACAGTATGATATGAAAATAAATAAGTAATAAAAAAGAACAAATTGAAGAATAATGTTTGAGTTTGCTCATGAGCTGCCCTGTTTGCCATGTGTCAGCAGATGACAGAAGCCACACACACACACACACACACACACACACACACATACAGGTTTACAGTCAGGAGATGACAGAAGTAATTTTGTCTGAGCAGGACCTCAGTGATAACAGCTAATTACTCACCTTGTGGGGGAGCTGAGGCATTCAACCATCACACACACACGCACACTTACACACTCACACATACACACACACCGCATGAACAGGCGGTTGTGTGCCCTTTTGTGTGTGTGTGTGTGTGTGTGTGTGTGTGTGTGTGAAAGCTCAGTGTGTATGTGAATGAAGGTGAGTTTGTGGGTGGGTATCAAGATGCCTGTGAGTTTGTATTCACCTGTGTGTGTGTGTGTGTGTGTGTGTGTGTGTGTGTGTGTGTGTGTGTGTGTGTGTGTGTGTGTGTGTGTGCAGCTAAAGGTCGTCCAATAGTGAGATTGAACAGGTCATGAAGGGGCCCTTTGCTCAACACCAATCAGGTGAGATATCTGTAATCTGCCACCATCTCTCACGTCACGTCACCACATCAGCTATCAGATACACAACATGCATGCTAATATTCAGCCTCTCTACTCGGGACAACAAATCATCACACACACACACACACACACACACACACACACACACACACAAAAACAAACTCTGGACAACAGAACATGTGTATGTTTGCGTGTGTGTGTGTTTTTTTGGGCTATAGATGTCTGTTTATTAAGTTGTGAGTGTGTTGTGTTGATGTGTGTGTTTGCTGAAATATTACCTTCTCTCTGTGTGTGTGTGTGTGTGTGTGTGTGTGTGTGTTCTAGTTGAACTAGAAACTGAAGGATAGAAGCTCCCATTGATCTTAGTGTGTGTGTGTGTGTGTGTGTGTGTGTGTGTGTGTGTGTGTGTGTGTGTTTGTGTGTGTGTGTGTGTGTGTGTGTGTGTGTGTGATGTGATGCGATGGCGGGCGAGAAAGTGCTTGCTGATGACTGATGCTCATCTCTGTAGTGGCCCAATGCGTGATCGTTACCGTGACGACCCTGTGTTTCCATTGGCACGGTGACCTGATCTATGGTAGTCACGGTGACCTGATGTATGGTAGTCACAGTGACCTGATGGTATAGGGTGTGTGTGTGTGTGTGTGTGTGTGTGTGTGTGTGTGTGTGTGTGTGTGTGGTCATGGTGATCTGATGGTATAGGGTTGTGTTGTGATGTGATGGGAACCTGATGTATGGTTGTTATGGCGACCTCTCCTCCTGGCCTGAAGACACAACACTAGGATTTCCTCTACTTGGAAAGCAACTCACACTTCACACACACACACACACACACACACACACACACACACACACACACACACACACACACACACACACTCCATAACTCTCCATCTTTAGACACACACACACAAACTCACACCATACCTCTCTGTCTCTACACACACACTCCATACTTTTCCATCTTTAGGCACACACACACACACACACACACACACACACACACACTAAAACACACCTCTCCATCTTGATTCTTTGGCCTTCTTTCTTTTAACCTCTCTCCTTCTCTTTTCCTCTGTTACGCCATTCTCTCTATCTCTCCTTCTGTCCTGACCTCTCACTCCATCACCCTTCTTATCCTCTCTCTCTCTGTCCCCCTCTCCCTCTCTCTATATCCTCTATCTCAATACCCCCCTCTCTATTTCTCTCTCTATCCCCCTCTCCATCTCCCTTCTTATCCTCTCTCTCATCCCCCTCTCCATCTCTCTTTATCCTCTCTCTGTCCCCCTCTCCCTCTCTCTATATCCTCTATCTCAATACCCCCTCTCCATTTCTCTCTCTATCCCCCTCTCCATCTCTCTTTATCCTCTCTCTCTGTCCCCCTCTCCCTCTCTCTATCTCCTCTATCTCAATACCCCCTCTCCATTTCTCTCTCTATCCCTCTCTCCATCTCTCTAGCCCTCTCTCTCTGTCCCCCTCTCCCTCTCTCTATATCCCCCTTTGCATCCCCCTCTCTCTTCATTCCTCTTTTCTCTCTCTCTCTCTCCACCCCTCCACCCCCCTTCTCTCTCTCTCTCTCTCTCTCTCTCTCTCTCTCTCTGCTCTATTTTAAACTAGTTGTGTAATGTTTTGGCTGCTGGTGTCTCCTCTCCCCTTTTTTTCTCACCTTTCTTTCTGTCCTTCCTCTCACTCTCCATCTGTCCATCTGTCCACCACCTTTCGCTCTCCCCCTCTCTGTCCCTCCCTCCCTCTCTCTTTCTCTATCCCTCGTTTCCTCTCTCTATCTCCCTCTCTCTTTATCTATCCCTCGTTTCCTCTCTCTATCTCCCTCTCTCTTTCTCTATCCCTCGTTTCCTCTCTCTATCTCCCTCTCTCTTTCTCTATCCCTCGTTTCCTCTCTCTATCCCCCTCTCTCTTTCTCTGTCCCTCGTTTCCTCTCTCTATCCCTCGTTTCCTCTCTCTATCTCCCTCTC
>JAODXP020001490.1:52500-72500 GCA_027497455.2 Sardinella longiceps | reverse complement strand
TTGTTCAGGGTTGCATGCTGCTGAATGGTATCCCAGCGTCGCTACGGGAACGAGAACTCGTTTGCACACACTCTGTCTCTCTCTCACACACACACACACACACACACATGCACTCGCTCACTTGTGCTTCACTGAATCACCTCTCCACCGTGAGGACTGGAGAGGAGGAGGAGAGAGAGAGCGAATGAGAAAAAGAGAAAGAGAGAGAGTGATTGTGAAGAGAAAGAGGAGGAGAGAGAGAATGATCGAGAGAAAAAGGAGGAGAGAGAGAGAGCGATTGAGAGAAAGAGGAGTAGAGAGAGAGAGAATGAGAAGAGGAGGAGGAGAGAAACAGAGTGATTGTGGAGAGAAAGAGGAGGAGGGAGAGAGAGAGCGATTGAGAGAAAGAGGAGTAGGGAGAGCGGAGATGGGGAAAGAAACAGAGTGAGAATGAAAGACAGAAAAGGGAGAGAATGTGAAAGAGAGACGGAGGAGAGAAGAGGGAATGAGAAGAGGGAAAGGCAGAGGAACAGGGATAGACAGGGAAAGAGAGGAGAGATAGAGCGATAGACAGAGAGAGAGAGAGAGAGAGAGAGAGAGAGAGAGAGAGAGAGAGAGGTGGGAGCTGAAGAGATCTGAGGGACTTGCTGGTTTGTGCTACTGATAATCCTGTGAAAGAGTGAGAGAGCGGAGCGAGAGAGAGAGAAAGGGAAGGAAGGAGAGAGAGAGGGAGGGAGAGGGAAGGAGGGAAATGGAGAAGAGAGAGAGAGGGAGGGAGGGATGGAGAAAGAGAGGAGAGAGAGGGAAGGAGGGAAATGGAGAAAGAGAGGAGAGGGAGGGAGGGAGGGATGGAGAGAGAGGAAGATGGAAGGAGAGAGAGGGAGACGGAAGGAGGGAGAGGGAGAGAAAGGGAGACGGGGAGACCAAAGGATTAAGAAACAAGGACAGAAAAAAGTGAGTGAGAGAGAGAAGGGAAAACGAGGGACAGAACGGATGTTTGTGTGTGTGTGTGTGTGTGTGTGTGTGTGTGTGTGTGTGTGTGTGTGTGTTTGAAGCGTGAAAGGGATGGGACACAGCAGTTTATGTGTGTGAGTGTGTGTGTGTGCACATTTGAGGCATGAGAGGTACGGGACACAGCAGTGTGTGTGTGTGTGTGTGTGTGTGTGTGTGTGTGTACAGTATGTGCATGTGCATGCGTGTATAGGACACAGTGGAGTGTGTGTGATTGTGTGTGTACGTGTTTGAGACGAGTAAGATGACTGAGAGAGTGTTGCTGCTGCTGCCGCTGTTTGACACAGCATTGTATGTGCTTGTGTGTGTACAGGGTGTGTGTGTGTGCATGGTGTGTGTGTGACAAGTGAGATGACTGGGTGGATTGAGAGACTGCTGCTGCCGCTGCTTGACACAGCTATGTGTGTGTGTGTGTGTGTGTGTGTAAGAGAGACAAGTGAGAGTACAGATATTTGCTCTCTTCAAACATCTCTCACACACACACACACACACACACACACACACACACACACACACACAGCCTCAAAGACACAGAGGGGAAAAGACTGATAAAGAAAGAGAGATACAGAGAAAAGGAAGAGAGACAAATACTGATAGAGAACCGAAAGAGAAGGGGAAAGAAAGAGAAAAGAGGAAAAGACTGATAGAGAAAACAGAGAAACGAGAAAGAAAGAGAGAGAAAAGACAGAGAATAGAGAGTGAAAGATTGCGTGAGAGAAGACAGAGGAAAGAAGAAAGAAAGAGAGGTAGAAATACTGATATGGTATCAAAAGACTGTCATAATGATAGTATTTGTGTTAGAGATATAACACTCTTTATGTTAGAGTTTATAAGACTCTGTGTTAGAGATATAAGAGTCTTTGTGTTAGAGATATGAGTCTTTGGGGGAAATATGAGATTCCTTTAGTTAAAGGTATAAGGCTCTGTAGGTGTAAGACTTTTTGTGTGAAGTAAATTACTTTGTGTGAGAGTTAAGACTCTTTGTGGTAGAAGTATAAGACTATGGATTAGTCCATTGTTTATAATAGAGCATTAGCCTACTGAAAACGTCAGTCGCGAGGCTGCCGCAGAGGTTTCGAATATTTTTCAAGCCAATAGATATAGCTTGGTGTTTGTGGATTCATTTAAACATCTATCAAATGCTATCAAACTTCTATCAATGTTATGGGACAGAGCAGGACAGTCATTGTAAGCTCACCTCCTTCAGCATGCTCGTTTTTCAGTAGGTCCTGATTTGTCTGGGCTCGAGAGTTGGGGAAATTGTTCCATGGCATTACTGACTTGATCGCGAAATTTCATGCAGCGACAGGAAGTATGGGCAGGTCCAGGCTAATTTCCGACCATTGACCCTACACTAAAGTCACCAATACTGTTTGTTTTAAAACAGTACTTTCCTTACCTTAAAGCCACCACATGCAACTTTTAGAGTGAAATTTCGACGTTTCCTATTCATTACACCTTTATGTAAATTGCCTAGAACTCACTAGACTTGATAAATGACATGTTCCGGAGTAAAATGAGCCCCTTCACGAGATTGTCCGACCCTCCTAGAGGCAGATACCGCCTCTGCAAGATCAGGGAGCGCGTCCCGGCTATCCTAAGTTTTGGTTAGCAAGCAAGCTAGGTCACGTGACTTAGCCAGAGTTTACTGTGTTGAATTACAATGCGATTTGTGACTTCTCAAGCGCATTCAACTGTCGATACATTTTGTTAAGCGGCGATCACCATTGACTATGCAATTCTAAATGGAGGATTATTGGCAGAAACGCTAAATAACTGCTTTGTTTGGTTGTTAGCTTACTGGATGACGCCACCGGATCCTGCATAGGTTCTCTTTAACAGCCGTTGCCGTAGGTAAACTAAATAAAATAATACAATAGCGATGGCCTAGCTCATATTTGGCTGATACAAATGGCAATTTAAAGAGATCCTATGCAAGATCCGGTGGTGTCATCCAGTAAACTAAGAACAAAACAAACCACTTAAACTTATTAAGCAGAAACTTATTAAGCGTTTCTGCCAATAATCCTTCATTTAGAATTGTGTAGTGGATGGACTTTGCAATCTTTCTTATAGCGCTTATGAGAAATTAATAGTTTTATTATCTGGTCATCACGAGGGCCACAGCAGGGACCAGGGTCACTTCTCCAAGGGCACGGGCCCCTGTCTAGAACCGCCTATGCCTGCTAACCAAAACTAAGCTCCTACTGATCTTGCAAGAGCTCTGTCAGTGCACTTGCAGAACTAGCAACACTTGGTTTTCAGTGTAAGGTCCATGTACTCACTACTACAAAAGTTTCATTTTGTTTGAAGCTTTCTAAGGGTTTATAAACTAGCGTTTTGTTACCACAAAAACGTGCCCTTTTCTCTGCCATGTTAGCTGCTTTCGGCTGAGATAGCAAACCACAAACTTTCTCAAAACACATCTGATTGACGTGATTTTTTATTCCAACTCAACGTATGCACTCCTTGTGATGCGAAAATGGGCCTAGGAAGCTTGGAACACCGGATTTTTCCTTTAACTTCGAGATATGTTGATGTATTGAAAGTGTGTTATGTTATCATGTTGTAACTGTGAGTTGTGTTGATGTATTGAAAGTTGTGCTGTGTTATTGTGTTGTAACTCAGTCATATGCTGATGTATTAAAGCTGTGCTATGTTGTTGTATTTTAACTCTGACGTGTGTTTTGTTGTAGCTGTGACATGGAGCAGTTTGCACCGTGATGGATTGACACCAGGACAGATGCGGCAGATCCTTCCTTCCAACACCCACTTCTGAGATGCCAACACACACTTCTCTCTCTTTCTCTTTCACACACACACACACACACATTTCTTAGACACCAACAACTCTCAAGGGACTCATTTGGTTCACTCCTTAATTAGATTTCACCTCGTTAGTGTGTGTGTGTGTGTGTGTGTGAGAGAGAGAGAGAGAGAGAGAGAGAGAGAGAGAGAGAGAGAGAGAGAGAGAGAGGTGAGACAAAGAGAGAGAGAGAGATAGAGTGACAGCAGAGGTCTAAATCACATGAGCTTATTTGTGAAACACTGATCTTCAGCTCAGTGGTTAGTGTGTGTGTGTGTGTGTGTGTGTGCTCACCAGCTCGGTGGTTACAAAGACAAAAACCCTCGATAGATAAATACAGATAAAAAGAAGAAATAACAATGGATAGATAAATATGTAGCGGGAGCCATTCTCACCGCACGGGTCTTGAATTTGTCACTATGTCAACTGCAACTAACTCACGGCATGGGACACGAACGCTCTAACCACTGAGCTAAAAGCCCAGGCTTCCAACTCAGAAGTTAGAAGTAGGTCTTGAAGGAAATTGGGTTGCGAGGATTTACACGTACTGCTGCTAACTAGCCGTCAATCATTACAGACAGACATACAGACAGACACATAGATAGACTCAGAGCAGGAGATATTGCCCTTTTATCTCTCATCACACACACATAACTGGACTAGGGGCCAAAAACAGCAGACACACGCGCACACACACACACATACCAGTACTAGGGGCCAAAACTGCACACACACCACATACACGCACACACACACACACGCATACAGCCTGGTCTAGGGGCCAAAGCTGCACACACACACTCACATGCACGCACACACCAGGACTAGGGACCAGAAACAGCATTAACACACACACACAAACACACACTCACATGCAGACACACACCAGGACTAGGAACCAGAAACAGCATTAACACACACACAAACACACACTCACACACCAGGACTAGGGACCAGAAACAGCATTAACACACACACAAACACACACTCACATGCACGCACACACACACACACACACACACACGCACACACCAGGACTAGGGACCAGAAACAGTTGGGGCCCCTACACACACCAGTACACACACACACACCAACATGGCACACACACCAGCATGCAGCTGGCCCAGCAGCGGCACGCACACACACACACACACACCAGCACAGCACACACCAGAATGCAGCCGGCTCAGCAGTGGTTACTGTACAAGACTTGTACTGTATGCATGTGTGTGTATGTGTGGGTTAGAAAACCGTGTGTCGTGCACACACACACCCTAACTTCAGGAGGAAAGTTTGGGCTCTCCCTTAACAGCATGAGACACAGAGAAAGCCAACACCTACATGTATGCATTGTATTTGCATGTGTGTGTATGTGTATCTGTGTGTGTTTGCGTGTGTATCTATGTGTGAGTGTGTGTGTATTTGTGTGTGTGTGCGCGTGTGTATCTGTGTGTGTATGTGTATCTATGTGTGCGTGTGAATCTGTGTGACAGAGTGTGTGCGTGTGTGTGTATGTGCTCCACATGTTTCCCAACCCTCCATCAACAGTCAGTCAGTCAGTCAGCCAATCAGGGAGAGTGGTTTTCACTTTGAGTCGTTATGATTACGACCTCTGCACTTTAATTGAGCTTTGATTAGCCACTAATTAGCCTTAATGACGCGGCCCAGAGGAGGGGCGGGCAGGTAGCGGAGCGGCGGACAGGTAGCGGAGTTGACAGTGCCGAGACATGAAGGATCGAAGGCGGGCGAAGATGAAGGATCGTACGCGGGAGAAGATTGCGTTTGTTGGCCCCCCGGGGCCGAACACAGTGTGATTATTCTCCCCATTATAAACGATGCCTTCGCCGCGCATTTCTCTAATTCGTGTTCCTGCAATGGCTCCCCGATGACTGATGCACACAAGATTGAGTGTGTGTGAGTGTGTGTGAACATTTTCATCATATTTGCCCAATTTCTCCGCTACTGGAAGGCGATAAATAAATGCAAAAAAGGCGGCTGGCAGCACGCGTGCAGATTAATCTGCGGTCCGATAAGAGCAGAACAGAACAGAACAGAACAGGCGTGTTTGAGGGAGAACATTTTACTTCACTTCACTTCACCACGTTTGTCTCTCTCTCTCTAGTGGGTAGGATCCATTCCTGATGCAAAATAGATGCATCTGATCCAGTCTTAGGGCACACACAAACACACACAACTAATCAAAGTTCTAAAGTCTTGAGGCACACACACACACACACACACAACAAATCAAAGTTCCCCAGTCTTGGGGAACAGACACACACACAACACACACACACACACACACACACACACACACACACACACACACACACAACTAATCAAAGTTCTCCAGTCTTGGGGAAAACACACACACAACTAATCAACGTTCTCCAGTCTTGGGGAAAACACACACACACACACACACACACACACACACAAACACACAACTAATCAAAGTTCTCCATACACACACACAACTAATCAACGTTCTCCAGTCTTGGGGAAAACACACACACACACCTAATCAAAGTTCCCCAGTCTTGGGGAACACACACACACACACACACACACACACACACACACACACACACACACAACTAATCAAAGTTCTCCAGTCTTGGGGAACACACACACACACACAACTAATCAAAGTTCTCAATCTTGGGGAACAGGCACACACACAACTAATCAAAGTTCCCCAGTCTTGGAGAACACACACACACACACACACACACACACACACACATCTAATCAAAGTTCTCCATACACACAACTAATCAAAGTTCTCCAGTCTTAGGGAACCGAACACACACACACAACTCATCGAATTTCTCTGTCTTTGAAGTTTCTCTTGTCCTGAGGAACATGAGCTGCCTACAGTACATAAACATCATCAGAGTCTAAAACTCACCAGTCCCACAATGGGCAAAAACTCTATGTTGTAATGCTGGTCTAAAAGTGGTGCTCCGGAGTGATTTCAAGCATAACGCCTGCCTAACGAGCCTGATAAATACACTAGTTAGTGAGTGGCCCAAAATTATTTGGAACAGCATAGACCGAACACGAATGCAGAAGCGAACGAGCATTTTACATTGAATCAATGGAAACTCATTATTCGAAACCGAGAGTAAGATACCTTTGACTCAATGTAAAGTGCTGCGCGTTTGGTCTATGCTGTTCGCAGGGCTGATAGTGAAGAGCCTGAACGTTTTTCCGAGCCCAAAGTGGGCCGGTGTAGGGTGAGCGGTGATTCGCAGAACACATATAATATCATTATTCAGATACCCTTTTAATATATCCTTTAACCCATGGGCAGATAATGACCTTGCGGGCCTCAGCATAAGGGTGTGTAACTTAGATGCAGACCAGGCACATCATTAACTGAAATAAATTTAAATAAAATAAATTTCAATCAAGTAAAAATGGAATTTTGAGATAGAAAGCTGGACATTAAATGATCCAGGCGTTCGTCATGGAGTATCTTCTGAAGATAACTTGACTTTTGCGTCTTTGAACTCGCTTAATGGGGGAATGACACAGGAGGGTGCCTGTCTGAATTGTGTGCTAATCACAGGTTGCATGTGGGCGAGGAAACGAGAATTTGTCAACAAATCCCTCCACATTAGGCTATTACATTATAGGTCCTATACATAAAAAGTTAGCACAAGGAAATTAAGACAATGTGAGACCTAGCACGATTGCGCGTCACTCATTCTTTGCATGAGGCTAAGAATCCGGCCCCCACACCGTTTCTGATTGGCTAGTAGAGTATGATCAAAAATGAGCACTGTGTGCTGCTAGGTAGGTGCATAGAGAGAGAATTTGTTAAGACCCAAGAATTTTTTTTTTTTTTTTTGCGTTCACATCGAGACGCCGGAATTCCAGCACAGCGCCGGATTGCTATCAGCCCTGTGTATGAAATTCTTTCATTCTATGAGAAATCTGTTGCTGTTAGAAGGCTCGTGCAACAGGTGCTATGCTTAAACTTACTCCGGAGCTATCCTTATAACAGAAATCTGTTGCTGTTAGAAGGCTCGTGCAACAGGGCTATGCTTAAACTTACTCCAGAGCTATCCTTAAAACTCGATGGTCTAAAACTCGAAACTAAGATGACAGCCTGGTAGCCTGACATAGCCCGCCCATAATACGAATGTTCATCCGTATCCATGGTCTGGGAACGGTCCTCTGGGGCGTGTTTACATCGGTAGAGAGTCTACCGGCCAATAAGCGAAGCTGATTAGACGAGCTGTCCAATCGTTTCAAACCAGAAGTGAATGCCCTCCTCTCCGCAGTATAATCGCGTCAGGTTAAAGAAACTCCAGACCATGAATACGGATGAACAGCAGTATTATGGTTGGGCTATGTCAGGCTAACAGCCTGGTACCTCAGCTTCTACTCTTTCTTCTATCATTCACGTCTGTTTTCACTTTTTGTGACTTATATTGTACTTGATCTTGCCTTTTACTTTTTGTTTAGTTTTAAGTCAGTCTCCATACATGTGTAAAGTTTAAAGATTATATTTTGCATTTTTACAGAGTACCGCCTAAAATGATGCACTCTGACAGATCTGTTAGCCTACTGAAACCTTACCTGTGTGTTCTAACCTCACCTGTCTGTCTCATGTGGTTTAATCCCACCTGTCTTATGTGTTCTAAACTCACCTGTCTGTCCGATGTGGTCTAAACTCACCTGTCTAATGATGGCCAAAAAACATACCTGTGAAAACAGTCACTGTGGCCATAGAGGAAGAAGATGGAGGGAGATATAAGAGAGAGGGAATGATGGAGGAGTGGGAGAAGGTGAGGGAAGAGTGGAAATTGTCTGTGAAATGATTAATCTCAAACATGGCTCCAGCTGTTGCCTTCTGCAGCCCTCTGGAGAGACGATTCCACTTGAAATGCTCAGGGCATTTTGAATATGGAGATATCCTATGGCAGATATGGTGAGTAAAAAATAATCAATACGTGTGTGTGTGTGTGTGTGCTGAAAGCTTATGAATTATAGATGTGTCCTTCCTCAGATTTTTAGTCCTGTTTGCTGATATTCAAACATCCCCTTCTTTCTCCCCTTCACCTTTTTCTGCTCTCTTTCTCCTTTCCTTCGCTTCTTTTCTGCTCTCTTTCTTTCACCTCTTCTCCTGCGCTCTCTCTCTCACACACACCTCTTCTCCTGTATGTGTTTATATCAATCTAAACCTTGCCCAGCCAGGTTACCAGCTGTTTAATTTGGCCCAACAGGCCTTATGAAAGCCAGTTTAACAGTCCACAGCTGTGTGTGTGTGTGTGTGTGTGATGGTCTATGGGGTCTCTCCTTATTGCTGGAGGTGACATGAATGGCAGAGGACAGACGTTAGGAGGCGATAATGACGGATTCTGACTGCAAACACGTTGCACATAAATGTTGACCCTTTCAGTATTTGTTTTGTGACTGCATGCACATTAACAATCTATAGCCTATGTGTCTTAATAGCTTAATAGCCTAATAGCTTTGACAAGTGCACCAAACAACAACCAAATGCGTTAGACTTTAAACATTCTTGTCACAGGGCTGATGGAACACTAGTGCAGGAGACAGAAGATATGCGTTCACAGAATAGTATTTATTTTACAGCACGGGTCGGCAGAATCACACTCTGAACTTTTCAGCACACAATGCAACTTGGGTAAGTATCACACTTTAATTGTCCTCCAATAACAAACTCAGGCATTCTTCAGACATCAACTCAGGCAAGTAATAACGGTAAGCAGGTTCTTCCACAGTAAACACAGGATTTCATCACAGGTAAGTTCTTCAGTAAAAAACAGGAAAATCACAGGTAAGTTCTTCAAAATTCAACAAAGGTAAGTTCCATTGGTTTTAAACACAGGAAATCTTCACAGGCAAGTTCTTCAGGATTCAACAAAGGAAAGTTCCATCAATAACAATTTCAATACAAACAGTCTTTGCAGTCAACTTCTAATTCCAACTCAAGAAACAAGGAGAGTGTGTACCGACCCAGTGCTGTGGCAATCAAAGTAGTAACAAAGTTCGTTTGCAGGGATCACTCCAGAGAAGCGAGGGCAGAGGCAGCAAGACAGCAGTAGAAAGTGTCCACGATAATCCACCATGACCGAGCACAGAGTCACAGCAAGCATGGGCTTAAGTAGAGCATACAATGAGCTGCAGGTGATCTCCTTGATCACCTGCCACAGGGTTTCCCAGGCTGGTTCCCAGGGGCTTGGTGGACCAGGCGGCCTCTACTGGCCGACCGAGGCATGACAATTCTTTATAACGGTAAAGCCAGTCACGTCTTTGATGCGCAATGTTTGTTGAACTTCGATTTAATGATCCAATTTCGGGTCGTTCTCCCCACTTACTCTTGAGGTCGCACTTTCTGCTTTTCCCTTTTTTGTGCGTACGCATGGGTCAGAGTTTGCGTAGAGGTGCACACATTTCACATTCATTTTTTATAAATACCAAAGCTTGCGTAGAACATGGCGTACGCACTCATTTGTGCGTACGCATCGTTTAGAAATGAGGCCCTGGTGTTTGTAGTGTTTAGACTGTGCATGTCCGTTGATGGACAACGGAGGGCGTGTCTGACGGAGGGGAGTCGATTCTGATTGGTTGATAGATCCGTTTCTACTTGAAAATTTGAACAATTTTTCAACTTTCGACAGCCGCAACGGAGCTGTTGGGACGGACGGACCCACAATGCATTTAGCTAAAGCTCCATGCAAAGTCAATGGGATCCATCAACGGACATGTACAGGCTGACACAGGGGTTACTGTAACAGTTTTACCAAAGATCATGGAATAGTGAGCAAGATAAGGCATCATAATACATTTCAATGGGAGAAAACTGGAATACTTCCTGTCTGCATAAATGCATTACATCACAATAAGAAAGATTCTTTAAGTCTGCATAAATCATTACATCACAATAAGAAAAGATTCTTTAAGTCTGCATAAAGGGGGATTCCCCCCCTCCCCCTTGCAAAAATAGAACCAGGAACTGAACCAGCGTTGACACCTCTCGCTCCGCTTGAATCCTCTCTGGTTTTACCTCTTCCTTAAGATGTCTCTTCCTCTCTCTCGATTTTTACAAAGGTATGAATTCCACAGAGGGGTCTGTAATTTCCCCTGATATGCTGACATGAATATTACAGCTAAATATGACTTCTAGCAAGTTTCATTGTAGTATGTTGTCCAACCCCGTTGACTGCTGGGAAGTATACGTGACTCACAAGAAATCCAAATCAATGTTAGAACCTGTTAGAAGTCTATTTTGCGGTGATTGTTATGTCAGCATGTCAGTGAACATTACAGACCACTCTGTGAATTTGATACATGTACCTGTATAAAAAAGACATTTAATGGGTTGTGGTAGCATAGAGGTTATGGACCCCGACTCTAGGGGGCAAGTAGTCTGCAAGTTGTGGGTTTGAATCCTGGCTGCCACCTACATTGCTCTAGGGGAGACTTGTCCTGAAGTAATTGATAGTTGACAAAATGAAAGTCAATTCGGATAAAAGTGTCTGCCGAAAATTCTCATAACAGAAGCGTTTGTCCAAGTTGGGTAACACTTTCTATGAACTCAGTATTCATAGAGCATTATAAATGCATTCATAAAGGTTTATAATGCATTCATAAAGGCTTATAACTACTGACATTAGAATGCATAACTGATTATATGTTCTCATGACTGTTTTCATAAGGAATTATAATGTTATCATGTAAGCTTTTATAACTTAAAGGGACACCAGGCAACGTTTTACTGTTAATTTACCAGCCTCGAAGTCACTTTGATGATTAAATGGTTCATTACGGGGTGACCGATGGCTCTCTCGTCAGACTCAAGCATTTGTTTCGCGGTAATCCCGCTTGCAGTTTGGCAGAGTGTCGGGTCCACGAAATAGAAACTGAAAGTAGGTATAACTACATTTATTACCGGTTTGTCAGACAACATAACACACAAAAAATATCATCTCTGGTTTGTACTCTTTGATTTGCAAATAAATTTACATCGACTGTTGAGAATGTGTAACACAGTTGTATTTTTTCTAATATTTCGGCGACTGTAGGTGGAGCTCTGGAGATAGAAAACCGTAGTCCTGCCTGGTGTCCCTTTAAAGTTCCAAAAAGCATTATAACCTTCTTTGTCCTTTTGATTCTAGGGAAACACGCCACTTTACTTAGTGTCTGTTATGGTGCCTTATTCATTGTCATGAGTATAATTAAGAGCTGATCACAAAGATTACTTTACTTAGGGTATGCACTGAGTATTTGTAGTTCATCATGATGCGTCATGAGAAAATAGACATATAAAAACAAAAATAACAAGTTGAAGCTGATAGTAATTAAATCAGTATGCCAAAATTCTATTTAAAGAGCCAGTCGGACGACGGTTTTGAAAAGATCCGGAACAGAGTTTATTAACAAGAAGCAAAACAAAGACCATGGTGCACCATGGGAGAGACAGCATGCTACCCGCAAAAATCCATCAGCTCTGCTGCTCTAACTAAACAGGAAGTTTCCTAACTATGTATATGGTCCAGGTAAACGGAAGATGACGTTGGACGTCCCCAGTTGACGTGGCCCCAATGCGTGGACCCCAAAGAATCAGACCATATGCCAGCGTGGTAACCTAAGAGCAGATAGGTGTTGACAGATAGACATAGGAGAGAAAAGTAGCCATGCACGTTGGAGGCCAACAGGGACATGATATACTGCCTTATCTGTGATGATGGAACAGTAGGAACAGAATGTCTTAAGAACATACGCACACACATATCTCATGGAAGACAGTTGAGTCAGGCCAAGCTCAAGCATAAAGACATAAAAAGCATATGGTTATGCAAATATTAATTATACAATTTATATTAAATTATCTAATTACTTTCAAAGCATTATAATGCTTTGTGAATATAGATATAAGAATGTATAAACAGTTATGAACACTAATGTCATTAGTTATAAAACTATGAATGTGTTATAACCCTTTATGAATGCAATAATAATGCTCTATGAATACTGGGTTCCAGTGTTGGGAGGGTTACTTTTAAAATGTATTCCGTTACAGATTACAGAATAGATGCCCCTAAATGTATTTTGTAACGTAGTCCGTTACGTTACTCAATATGAGTAACGTATTCTGAATACTTTGGATTACTTTTAATGTTATGCCTTTGTACAGCTACATGAATGTAGCAATCACATCTTGCAAATTCTTGTTTGTTTTTATCAACAAATTGGTGGTTCAGCCCCAGTCTCCTATACATACATTTGCAGTAGATGAGACAATATTAGGGTTTGGTAATGTAAGCAAGGAGCATTAGGAGTTTTCCTAATAGGCAACATATGCAGTATGGCCTCGGCCACTAGCTGGCCTCAGATTTTGAGATCAGTAAACATAATACTTTTTTTTTCTTATTAATTAGATGAGCTTAAAGTTTGTTGTAACAGGACCTAGCAAAACGAAAAAGCATTTTCCCAAACATTTAACATTGCTTTTACAATTTTTGTGACGCTCCCTGAATCAACTTGCAGGTGAGAGATAAAAGGTGGTTTATGCAGCTGCAGCACTCAATCATGCATTTGGAGGTTTCTGAAATGGGCGACTTTCAAAAACTCCATGCAAAGTGGAGATTTCTATAAACACACGTTTTCAGTCTATGGACAGAATGCATAAATGTTATTTAGCTAATTTTGTTTCTAATTGTGCCAGCTATATTATTTAGTCCTAGGCCTACTTGCTTAGCCTATATAGTATGATTATGTGTAACAGGCATATCTGTCTTGCCACTGAGTGGGGTAAATTTCATTTGCTAGACGCAGTTGTGTTACTGATGTCATTGTTAGGAGGATGTTTAGTAGCTCTTATTGCGCTTTGTTTGGCTAAGTTTCTGACAATGCGAGGAATTACCCAAATTAGAGAGGGGATAGCTAAACACGAGAAACGGTAAAATATCACTGAGTAATCCCTTGATTTTTACAAAGTAACTGTATTTTAAATACCACCCATTTTAGCTGTAACTGTAACTGAATACAGTTACTCATAATTTGTATTCTGAATACAGTATTCCGAATACATGTATTCCGTTACTCCCCAACACTGCCGGATTCATAGAAAGTGTTACCAAAATGTCAATTTTAATCATCGTATTTCATTGTAAATGACCCAAATAGTTTTGTATTCACCAAACCTGTCCTAAAATAGCTAATTTACCAGTTTGAAACTGTTGAACTGCTGTGTGCTTGAACCATCCGTTTAGAATTTTCCCAATCACAGATTGGGGTATTTGTGGGATCCCACCAACCTACATAGTATCCCCACCTACCAGGTAGAACTGACAGTTACCTGTGACTGTAAGGTAAATCCAGAACACAGAGGCCAAGTTCAGCAGTTCCCATTCATCCTTAACCTTACTCCATCTGAATTTGTTTTGAAAGAGATTTGCTTCAGAAGACTCAACGTCATCAAAAAATCTTGCATATAATTGGACAAACCACTGTCTGTCATCTTACTTCAACCACTTACATCGAAACCTACTCATTGCATCCTGTGATGCGACACGATTTCTAGTATCAGCTATTCCAAACAAACATAAAAGCCAGTATTTGTGGCATAATTGCCACAATAATCGACTTAACTCACATAATAGATGTTTCTTTCCTATATAACCTTAAGTTGTGTTTTGTAAGTTTGCAAGAGATGAGATATGTTGAAATCCACCTGCCGGTTCCTACGGTCTCCTGCTTGGTCCGTCCATTCCATTTATGTTCTGAAATCTTTTTCAAATTAGCTATGATGCGTTTCAGCTGAAAAAGAAAAAAAAAATCCTGTGCTGTAAATGAAATAACAACAAGCACATCATCACATTTTAGCAGCTGCTTTTTTGAGCGACAAAAGTGATTTTATAGCTGTAGTAGCTCTTGGTGTGAACGTACAGTTACATTTACAAACTGTCTGTTGAAGAGTCTTTCAGATTTTCATATCAACAGACTAGGGCTGTAACAATATTGTATCGAATCGAGAAACCGTGATACGCAGAGTCATGATACTGTATCGTGATAAAAGAAGGCAGTATCGTGATACGCCCTTCCAAAGTTCTGTAACCCTTCATTCCAGAAAACAACCACATAACATGATGTGATGGTGTTTCCAAGCTTCAAATCAATATGATTATTATTTTTGAACTTGAAAAAAAATATTAGAAGCCTCTTGTAACCTATTCTAGCCATAAACGATTATCCAAAAGATATATTTTAAAAATCGTGTGGTGTATCGAACCGTAGGTAAAAAAAAATCGTGATATGAACCGAATCATGATTTGGGTGTATCGTTACAGCCCTACAACAGACTGGTTAGGTTAATGATAGATCTGAAGAGGTCTGCTGACTAGAGATGGGTCATTGAGTGAGACAAGTGTGTACAAGTAAAACCCCAAACAATCATCTCCATGTCACGTTCTTCCAAAGGCAAGGGTTTTGGGAACCCAAGTGCAGGCGTGAAAACTTGAGACATAGAACTTGAGACATAGGACTAGAGACTCGAGAATAAACTTGAGAACTTTACTTGAGACGTGAACATGAAGAACGTAACAAACACAATGACGCAGCAAGGAAGACAGGAAACACAAGGGCTTAAATACACAGGACTAAACAAGGCACAGGAGGGCAGGGAACTAGAAACAACGAGAGGCAGGTGAACACAAGACTAGAAACAATAATCAAATCATGAGGCACAGGTGAGGGGCGGAGACACAGGAGACAAGGAAGCACAGAACAAGGAACTAAACAGGAAACAAAGTCACGTGACAAAAACCAGGAACTAGGGAACAAGACAAGATCACATGACAAAAACCAGGAAGCAGAGAACACAGGGGGCGTAAACACAAAGGGTACATCTCAATACATAATTCCTCCGACCTCCTTTCCTCACTTCCAACCTTTGCTCCAACCTAGCCCCTCCTCCCGTGAAGGAAGCAAGGAAGCAACGATCGGAGGATGGAGGAATCGAGGGCAGACAGATATAAGAAATGAGATGTCCTCCTGATTCATGCATCACTAGTATGAGACGTCCATTGCAGATGACATCTCTGAAACAACTGACCAAAATAAATGCTATCTTCATCAAATATAGGCTATAACAACCACCAAACAATTTTATTCATCATAATGCAATGTAATCAAACGAAGACAATTAAACCACGATCTGTTTTGCATCAGTTCACTTTTGTCTTATAACCACGGACAATGCACATCATAATAAACTCGACTAAACAATCAACTTTCTTGCTGAAGTTGAAGATGTTTTTTTTATTATTTCTAATATGCTTTTCCCTTGCTCCAAACAGTCATATGAACTCCCTTTTCGCAAATAGCAAACTCGGTTTTTTAATTGGATGTTGAGGTGACAGAATGGGAGGGCATTTAAACTTTTTAGACTTTCGATTCAAGCCAATGAACGCACGTTCCCGCTGTTCGCGCTTCCGCGTTTTCTCCGCAAAGGATACACCTGTGCTTCCTCGCTTATCGGACCTTTCTCCTCTCTCCTCCGTCCTCGTTCCTCTCTCCTCCTCGCAGCAATTAGAGAATTGAGACATCCTTGATGACGTCGAGCCTCGAACAATTTCCGGGGCACAAGTACGGAGGACAGAGGACCGAGCCCGAGGAAGCATATTGATATGTACCCAAAGTAAACACAAGCATGGAACACAGGAAGACTAGAAACTGAACACATGAAACTAGGAACTCAGACAAAGACCACAGGAGAGACTAGACATAAACTAAAGACACAAGAAACTAGAAACACAGAGACTAGAGACAAAGACAAGTCCAAAACCCTAACACTCCACACATCAACAAAGACAATTTTAAGACTAAGAACATTCACAACATCATTAATAATCATCTAAACTTATGGCCTTTTCTTTTTAAAGAAACATGTAGAACAGTAGCATCTCTTGAGTGAAAACCTTGCACAAGTCATGTACTGTATAAATCATCATGGAGTAATGACATGCATGAAAGACGCTTACACACAACCCTCTCAGGACACAACTCTGGCCTTGGGGGAGTGTGTGTGTGTGTGTGTCTGATGAACTCTGGCCTCTAAGAGTTGAGAGTGTTGATGAAAAAGTACCCCAAGAGTACATGCAAGTGTGTGTGTGTGTGTGTGTGTGTGTGTGTGTGTGTGTGTGTGTGCTGAGGAGGACCTAACCTCCCACCCCCACCAGCAGCTATAATCCCACTCATTGCTATTCATATTATGCAGATTATTATTCCAAAGTCCTTCACGTCTCTGATTATGGGGGTGGAGGGGATCTGTGTGTGTGTGTGTGTGTGTGTGTGTGCAGAGGGGCTGTGAGGGTCGTTTAGCAGAGTGTCTTAACCTGACAAGAAAGTCCCTGACCTACATAAATCCATTCACCCTTGCTCATGGAAATGAGAAATCACTTTTCCCACCGCTCACATGAGGCTGTGTGTGTGTGTGTGTGTGTGTGTGTGTGTGTGTGTGTGTGTGTGTGTGTGTGTGTGTGTGTGTGTGTGTGTGTGTGTGTGTGTGTGTGTGTGTGTGTGTTCTGAAGGCTACTGATACACAGGTTGTTTGGGATTGTGTGTGTGAAGGCTACTGATATACAGGTTGTTTGGAATTATGTGTGCGTGCAAGTGTGTGTGTGTGTGTGTGTGTGTGTGAAGGACCCCAGGTCCTTGGGCAACAGAATTTTTTCAAGCCCCGCCCCATCCCTCCAAAAAACGAAACCAGAAAAAAAACTTTGGCCAGCATGACTGCCAGAATGTCTCTATGTAGTTTGGTCCACTGTATGATGTGCTGTCTCTCTGTGTCATCTATTTGGTGTATTGTAAGTGTATAAGTGTCTGTGAAAGTGATTGCGCTTGCTAACCCAACTGCCCCCACAGGGATAATAAAGCTACTACTACTACTACTACTACTACTACTAATCTTTTATAAAATAGGCTAATCAGGATTAAGAAATAAGGATTTCACTGTAGCCTTCATTATGACTTGCTAAGATTATTGTTACGGCTGTGTGTGCTTTTGTGTTCCCTGTGCTGTTTGTCGCTTTTCTTTTGCCATGCTCTCTACCTCAGCTTGGGTTCCCTGTGTGTGTGTGCGTGTGTGTGTGCCATGCTCTCTACCTCAGCTTGGGTTCCCTGTGTGTGTGTGCGTGTGTGTGTGTGCCATGCTCTCTACCTCAGCTAGGTGCCCTGCGTGTGTGTGTGTATGTGTGTGTGTGTGTGTGTGTGCCATGCTCTCTACCTCAGCTGGTGTGCCCTGTGTGTGTGTGCATGTGTGTGTGTGTGTGTATGTGTGTGTGTGTACCATGCTCTCTACCTCAGCTAGGTGCCCTGTGTGTGTGTGTGTGTGTTTGCCATGCTCTCTACTTAAGCTCAGGTGCCCTGTCTGTTGATTGCCTTGATTAGGAGCACCTGGATCACATGATCTAGCCTGCAGTTAAAAGCTTCCATGTTCCTGTTGCTGGAGGAGGCTTCTGGCGGGGGACTACCGGCTGTGTTGTTGCCTCTTAGCCTGCCTTATAAAGATGTCTACTGGACATCCATTTCAAACCACTTATCATGTAGTCCATGTTTTAGGATCCTTTTTTCCCAATTTATTAGTCTAAGTCCCTGTACACACTCCTGGACAGTAGGTGGTGGTATGCACCAAAGACACACACTCACTCACACACAGACATCTTAGTCCATAGAGGTTATGACCAGTGCTGGAGCTCCGCACACGCAGGTAACACACTGCACGTACGGCACCAAGCGCCTGGGGGGGGGGGCACCAAAAATCTGGGTTGTAAAAAATCATCACAACAGGCTACTAGTATAACCTATATAATATATGTCCTAAGCATGGCAATATGCAAAAAGCCATTAAAAAAGTAAGATAGAATACACTGGTGGTCGAGAAAAAAAAAGTTGATCTCCTGTGCGGCCCTCTCCAATCTCAATCTACTGCACCCCCCCCCCCCCCCCGCACTGTAATGGTCTGTTCCATTATACCTCAATATTCAGACTAGCGGCAGAGCGAGGGGTGGCTTTGGAGACTGAAGCCTAGCTCTCACCGAACTGACCGAAATGGCTAACCCCGGCCTTGGCTATGACAGCTGTGAAATGTAATACTTTTAACTAGTGCTGGCAAAATTAACTGATTAATCACGTGATTAATCCAAAAAATTTAACTCGGATTAAAAAAATTAACTCAGATTATCCTGATGGATATGGTTTCACTTTCATGGTATGTATTATGTTCAATTTCAGATAGAAAATGGATCGGTTATCAAGTCAAACTATACAAAGATTATGACCTAGCTCCTGACTGTCCAACAACATGTTTGGGGAATCCTTCGGGGTAGGGGACAGGTGTGAATTGCCTCATTTGAGACGAACAAAGACAACTATTTAGTATCAGGGCCTTTACAGGCCAAAATAAGGATCCAATATACCCTAGCATCCAAATTCTTACTGGAGGAAATGAGTTTCGATTAAAAGTGATTAATCACGATTAATCTTTGAAAAATTTTGTGATTAATCAGATTAATTTTTTTAATCGTTTGACAGCACTACTTTTAACCCAACACCAATACACACTCACCCTTTAGCTCAATGGTGTTTTTTGCCCCCAACAGCACCTTCTAGGCAGCACAGCCTAAAAGGCACTACCCTTACCCTATTCCTAACCCTCAACCCCCTCATCCTAACCCTAAACTAAGTGGAGTAATAGATACAGACGGCAAGTCTGACCACGCCCACAAATATAGCTCCGCTGTGGGGGAATTGGAGAAAAATAGTCCCATCTGGGGGAAAGAGCAGGCTCATACAGTGGGGAAGTCAATGGCATGCTAAGCTAGAAGTTACACTGAGCACCATCTACAAGGAGCCTGACACATTTTTGAGGGCAATGCCTGAAGGTAGTAATGATGGTCAGATGGTCCGATGTGAATTCTGAACTTGACACCCCTCCAAACGCGATACTGATGACAATTTAGATGATGTTTGTTAGCTTCATTAGCTTGCTAACTAGCCAACTTCATTGATCACCACAGTAAATGTAGCTAACTTTAGCTTGCTTAAATGAGCTAATCAGACTTGTGATTGAAAGTTGCTTTACTTTTGACAGGAGCAGAGACAGCTCATGACATTTCTGTTAGTGTAACTGCAATAAACAAATGATGGGGAAATTATTTTAGTC
>JAODXP020001490.1:30000-47500 GCA_027497455.2 Sardinella longiceps | reverse complement strand
AATAAAAAGCAAGTGTATCATTGTCCTGGTGGTTTGGAGGCAAAATAGGTACTGCTGCATGGGATTCAATCCAACAACCTTGTCATTTCTGAAAACTAACAAAATAAATTATTTAGCAGCATTTTTTTTATGATAAATGTACTAAGAAAATGCACCTGCTTCACTACCACCCACTCCATTCCATTTCCTTTTCTTCTTCTTTTCCCTTTTTTCCCTTCTTCCCCTTCCTTTTCCCTTCTTCCACCCACCAGCTAAACGAGTGTTCCCCAGCTTCCGCGCAGTTGGTAGAGGTGCTGTTTGGCAACCGGATAATTGCAGGTTTGAGCCCCGCTCCACCTGACCCCATTGAGGTGTCCTTCAGCAAGATACCTAACCCCAAAATTGCCATTCCATTTGCTCTACTTTACTCTGTGTCTTTGGGATGTGATCTACTCCACTCTACTCTACTCTGAGACTTTGGGATGTGATCTACACTCCACTCTACACTTTGGGATGTGATCTACTTTACTCTGTGTCTTTGGGATGTGATCTATTCTACTCCACTCTACACTGTGTCTTTGGGATGTGGTCAACTCTACTCAACTCTACTCTGTGTCTTTGGGATGTGGTCAACTCTACACTGTAAACGCGGTGTCTTTGGGATGTGATCTACTCTACTCTGTGTCTTTGGGATGTGATCTACTCTACACTACTCTGTGTCTTTGGGATGTGATCTACTCTACACTGTAAACGCGGTGTCTTTGGGATGTGGTCAACTCTACACTGTAAACGCAGTGTCTTTGGGATGTGGTCAACTCTACACTGTAAACGCGGTGTCTTTGGGATGTGGTCTATCCTTCCCCTCTATAACAGAAGCACTGTGTCTAAATGTCAGTTAATAGGCGTGTCATCAAGCAGGGAACTGGGACTGAATGACATTCATTGACCGAGACAGAGGAGGAGGAAAGGGGGAGAAAATGGAGAAAGAATGAAGAGAGAGAGAGAGAGAGAGAGAGAGAGAAAGAAAGCACAGTGGAGAGGAGGAGAAGCAGTAGATGAAGAGGTGGGGTAAAAAGTTGTAGGAGGAGGAGAAGGAACGAAGGCAGGAGTGGAAGGAAGAATTGATGAATTTCTTTAAGGCATCCTCTCCTCCCTCTCCCCTTCTCTTCTTTTCTCCTCTCCTCTCCTCCCCTCTTCTCCTCCTATGTTGGCTGGTATGTGTGTGTGTGTGTGTGTGTGTGTGTGTGTGTGTGTGTGTGTGTGTGTGTGTGTGTGTGTGTGTGTGTGTGTGTGTGTGTGTATGTGTCTATAGGACTCTGAGCTCCTGGTTTGAAGATAAGCAAATGGTGCTGTTGCGCCTGTCATCAAGAAAAATGGCACATCTGGGTGAAGACTCCTCAGGGAGTTCTCCAACAATTCACTCCGTTCCACCGCATATTAAACATTCATCACCAACTTCAAAGCCAAAGAAGGGAGACACTGTGACTTACACACACACACACACTTCCCTGAAACGCTCTGACTTCCCCACACACAATCCTGAGACGCTCTGACTGCAAGTGTGTGTGTGTGTGTGTGTGTGTGTGTGTGTGTGTATGTGCTCTCTCCACATAAGTACCTGAGACGCTCTGACTGCAGGTGTGTGTGTGTGTGTGTACCTTCTCCTAATACATACATGAGACGGTCTGACTGCAAGTGTGTGTGTGTGTGTGTGTACCTTCTCAGTATACCTGAGATGCTCTGACTGCAAGTGTGTGTGTGTGTTTGTGTACCTTCCCCACACACATACCTGAGACGCTATGACTGCAGGTGTGTGTGTGTGTGTGAGTGAGTGAGTGAGTGAGAGAGAGTGCGTGTGTGTCTATGTGTGTCCTTTCTCCACATACATACCTGAGACGCTCTGACTGCAGGTGTGTGTGTGTGTGTGTGTGTGAGTGAGTGAGTGAGTGAGAGAGAGTGCGTGTGTGTGTCCCTTCTCCACATACATACCTGAGACGCTCTGACTGCAGATGGTGTGTGTGTGTGTGTGTGTGTGTGTGTGTGTGCCGTCATTCATTGTGAGCGGAGCCTATGCCGGACCCCATGCCTACAGGCAAGGCATAATTCCTAACATGAAACAGTGGCAGGTTGGAACGTTCTACTGACCAACAGTATGTTGTCTATGTCATTTTGTTCGGAAAAGTTGATTCATATTGCCTCTTGGATTTGCAAACTCAAAACTATCGATTTGACTGATTTCTGTGCACGCCTCTCTTGATCGTATAGAGCCCATCAATTCAAAATGTGAAAAATAATTTTTCACAGAGGTAACAATGCATTTGAGTTGCGTAGGCTAATCGCAAACCGATCACGTTATATTTTCCACCTGTGCAGTGAGACGTTATGATTGAACATTATTTTGCTGTCATTCATTGTGCGGGGATCATATACAAGGCATAGGATTAATTCCTAACATGAACAGAAAGTGACTGCTGATGCAAAGATGAACTTCGTGTGGTGTTATGAATAGAATTTTTTAAAATATATTTTCATAGCAAAAAATGGGGACGCAAATGCATCAAGTGACTTAATGTATGTTGTAAGTGTTTGTAAAATATGTTTGCTGGCTGGTAACACAATCAGTACACTATTTGCATACAGCTCAGTCTCATAGGCAAGTCCAGCTATGTGTGTGTGTGTGTGTGTGTGTGTGTGTTTGTGTGTGGGCAGAGCAACTTTGCTCTCTACAAGGACTTTGAGTCACTGCAGAAGGCGACAAGATATCTGTGCAGATCAGAAACTTACTCAAGAATTGGAGAGAACATATCTTAAGGATTTCAGTTCTTGCCACAAGGGTAGCAGTGTGTGTGTGTGTGTGTGTGTGTGTCCTGAGTGAAAATAGCGTATCCCTGCACTAACCTTGCTTGTGCTGGGTTGAGATCAAACTCTGCGAACTTCAGGCGGAGTGAAATGCTTTCTAACTTTCCCCATAAATTGAATTCCGAGCCCCGGCATCCTAGTCTCCCTCGACAGCCATACAAGTGCCGTCTCTCTCTCTCCCTCCCACTCTTTCTCTCTTGCATGCTCTTTCTCTCTCTCCCTCTCTTTCTCTCTTTCTCTCCTTCTCTCTGTCTCTCTCCCTCCCTCCCTCCCCCTCTCTCTCATCCATAACTAGGCCCCTCAGATGAAAAATGCAATGACAAGCTCAAGGAGAGAGAGACTGGAGTTGCCACAAAACAATTGAAAGCTCCAAAGAGCACAGAAGCACAAAGGGGAAATGGAGGAGAGCAAGAAAGAGAGAGAGCTAGGGGAAGAGAGAGAGAGAGAGAGAGAGAGAGAGAGAGAGAGAGAGATGGAGACTTCACTCGAAGTAAAGGAGAGCAAAAGGGAGAGAGGGGGAGAGAGGCCAAAGCAAGAATCATCTGAAATCTTTGTTTGTGTGTGTGTGTGTGTGTGTGTGTGTGTGTGTGTGTGTGTGTGTGTGTGTGTGTGTGTGTGTGTGGGCCTGGTTGTGTTAACCTTGAGTGAGGAGAATCCAAGAGACAGATAGAGGAGACAGAGAGAGAGAGAGAGAAAAAAACGACAAAGAAAAAAACAGAGGATTCACTTTTAGTTGATGTCTTCAGTCACGTGTGTGTGTGTGTGTGTGTGTGTGTGTGTGTGTGTGTGTCCATGGGAGCCGTAACCCTGATCATCAAGGGGAGGTCAGAGCATGGCCACACTAAAGCTGCCTCTTGCCCATCTCATATAAGCCAGTCCGTCCCTCTTGGGTGCAGCTAAAGTACACACAGTGTCACTCACACACACACACACACACACACACACACACACACACACGTGCAGTTTTACTAACTGCCTCACACACACTTTAGAGAATCCAGCTCTGAGAAAATAATTGCTCACTTCAGCCAGACCTGACACACACACAGACACACACACGTACCTCAGGCATCACTTTATATTGATCACAGAAGACACTTACACTTACACTTACACACACACACACACACACACACACACATTGGTAGTGATGTCATGACATGCTTTGAATGTAGGATCCCTTTCGAAGTCAAACTGGCCTGCCCAACTCTGCCCTTTTCACCTGTATCCTTTTACCTGCTCTCTCTTCCCTACTTCCTGTCTGCACGCTCAGGGGCGTAGCACCAAATTCTGGGCCCTATGCACAAGCAGTGGCCATGGGCCCCCACTCAACCCCTACAATACCATTCCAGACTCCTCAAGGGCCCTCTCCCCTCTTGGAGCCCTGGTGCCCCCGCTTAGACTCTCCTGTGCACTCCTAATATCCCTCCACATGTGGCTCTTTGCCTGGAGTCATGCGGCTCTTACGTTCATGTCCAAGTTTGTGTTTGTGTATGTTTATGTGTGTGTTCGCTTCCTTTATGTTTAATACGGTGATACGTCACTTGTGCTCATTACGGTATGGTACATTTCTGTCATCATGGTGTGTGACTTTTACAATTAATCTCACTGGCAGAGGTGTGTGTGTTGTGTGTGTGTGTGTGTGTGTCAGAAGGATGGGTAATGTAGTAGTAGTAACAGGTGCCAATGTGGGTCTTTGCTGTAACATAGTCCGATATGTGGCTCTTGGTCTCCGACTGGTTGGCCACCCCTGCTCTACAGACTACAGATACATAGCCTGGCACGGTCTTTGGTATTTTTTGCCAGGCAGCGCTGCCTTCAAGGCACTACTCCACTCAGTTTAGGGGTAGGATGAGGGTTGTGGGGGTTAGGGTTAGGAATAGGGGAAGGGTAGTGCCTTTTAGGCTGTGCTGCCTGGAAGTTGCCTTTGGGGGCAAAAAACACCATTGAGCGCCTGGCACGCCCTCCCAGTGGCGTAACACCTTCGGCATTGCTGTCGCTGGTCTGGCCAGCTGCTGATCGGGCAGGATTTCTGAATTCCCTAGACAGAGGAACTGCCCCCTCTTGGTCGAGAACCAATCAACTTTGAGCAGCACCAACGGCTCTCAGTCCTGTTCAAGCAATTCCCCTCTGCGTCACATACGTCAGAGGAAAGAGTGGTGTGATTGGTTTTCGGCACAGCATTTTCTAACATCGACCAGTAGTAAACCCAGGCATTTCAGGGAGGCGGGTCAACCATGCGTTTTGAGAAACTTTGTTATACGGGCTCTTGGTCAGACCAAAGTCTCGCAGAGCTTTGAAAATCTATGGCAATCAACAAGGCTAACAGATAAAGTAAATAAATACATTTAGAAAGGATCAGAGTTTCAGTTCAAAAAAATACATTTAGAAAGGATCACAAACTTTCAGCAATAGGTTCGTCTCAATCTATCACACATTGCCATCTCTGACGGTCTCTCACAAAGTAGCAGTTTGTGGTGGAACGCAGCTATAGAATATATCTTTTAGTGGAATGCAGTTGCACTCCTGTAATATACAGTATATCTTTTACAGTTTTCTGGCTCTAACTGCTGTACGTTGACTTTTTGTTTACATAATAATTCATATTCTATTAATGTTTTACGCCTATACATTTGGAAGTGGAATTGGCTCCTCACGAGCTTTCATTTGATAACTCAATTTTGAGCAAAATGTAACATCCACCCTTGATGTTCTCAGCCCTGGTTAGTCACACACACACACACACACACACACACACACCAAAAATAAATCACTCTTAGCTTCCGGTACAGCTCATGTGTACACACCACTGAAAGCATCCCTTGCCTTGGTTGGGGAATACACACACACACACACACACACACACACACACACACACACTCATTCTTGGCGAAGCAGTGGCTTACTCTGAATGAGGGATGACTTTCAAAGTCAACCTGACTTGGCATCTAGCACTCTGCTGAGTGTGTGTGTGTGTGTGTGTGTGTGTGTGTGTCACTCTACCTTTCCTTTCTTCCTTTACTTTCTTTTGTTCTCTTTCCTTTCTTTTTGCTTTTGTTTCTCTTTCCTGTTTCTTCTATTTTTCACTCCTATCTTTTAGCGAGGCTGAGAGTGAGAGTGTGTGTGTGTGTGTGTGTGTGTCTGACAGTGTCTGTCCCCCACTGAATCAAGGCTGGGAGTGTGTGTTCCACTGATGCAAGAGTGTGTGTGTGTGTGTGTGTGTGTGTGTGTGTGTGTGTGTGTTTCCACTGCTGGCTGGCTGTGCCTAGCAGAGTGTGTGCTGATATCTGGATAAGTTACCCTCTGTTGTGTGTGTGTGTGTGCAGATAAGCTCTGTTGTGTGTGTGTGTGTGTGTGTGTGTGTGTGTGTGTGTGTGTGGATAAGCTATGCTCTGTTGTGTGTGTGTGCGTGTGTGGATAAGCTATGCTCTGTTGTTTGTGTGTGTGTGAGTGTGTGTGACGTATAAGGCACTTAATGGCTTAGCTCCTGCGTATATTACAGATTTACTTGTTCCATACCATCCAGCAAGACCTCTGAGATCTCAAAATGCTGGCCTCCTTGAAAAAGTGACCATATCTAAAACTACAATTGGGGGAAGAGCTTTTGCCTATCGAGCACCTCTTCTATGGAATTCTATTCCTCCCTACATTCGCGAAGCGGACACTCTCAATACCTTTAAGTCTAGACTTAAAACCTTCCTTTTGACGTTTCCTATAATTAGGAGTGGGCCATGACATATCACCACTCCTCTTGGGCCTTCCTGGGAGGGCTACCTCTGCTGTTTTTCCAAGGCGGCCACTGACCACCCCCTTCTGGGTTGGTGAGATGCCATGTACCATACCTTAGTTATGCTGCGATAGCCTAGTGCTGCCACCTTCTGCACACTTGCCATCCTGTACAACCCTCTTTCTCCTCTCTCTCTCTCCCTCTCCACACTCTAGCTAGATTATATGACACATATCATGAGGTGATATCCTCCTAGATTGGCCTAACCCTCTTGTTTCTGTTTCTTTTGTCTCTCTTGCCTCCTCTGCCCCGACGCACTGGCTGAGTGATGAACCTCCCTGCCACCAACCCTACCCCACTATGGATGCTGACCAACCCTGCTGAGCCACACACCAGGACCATCCTCCCATTTTCTCTGAGGCCCTGATGGAACTAGCCTGATGGCCCCCTGATGACCACTACTTAGATGGCGACCAATACCCAATGAACTCTGATCCCACTCCAATTACTGACTAAACCCACACTCCAACTACTGACTCCATCCCTTGGCCCTGACTGTCACACAAACTATGTGTATATCATCTCTGACTACATTCAGTACTCATACTGTTTTGTGTTAACCATGGTCAATCTATGCATCAGACTTTACGGATACTTTATTAGGCCCCAGGCAGGTAGGCTGAGTCCATGAGGCGTGGATCTGCCCAAGGTTTCTTCCTACATAACAAATTATTTACAAAGCGAGGGAGTTTTTCCTTGCCCTGATTCTCATGGATGCTTCCCGTACTGTCTGTAAAGCGCCGTGAGACAATGTACTGTCTTGGCCATGTTCTCTGGCCTTTTTGACATTTGTTTTTAGTTGCTGTAACAAAGTTGGGAGGTGGGGGATGTCACTTCCAAAAAATGACTGGTTTATTTAATGTATGCACTAATTTAGAAGGTAATGAGGGGCCAGCAGAGATACTTGACTTGTTAAGAGCTCAGAGTTGTCATGTACTATAATCACTTGTTTTCTGCATTCTAAGTAGATGGTTAAGGGACAAACTGAAGTAAGTTAACCTGGAGGCAGTGGTTAACCTGCTGAAAGTTAACCATTAGGCTTAACTTGCCCTGGATTTGTCACTTGGCCATATTCTTGCAATACCCCTCTTGACATCTTTTGACATTTTTGGTTGCTGTGGTATGGTTTGAAAAGAAAATGTAACTTTCAAAACACTGATTTATTGTGTGCACTAGTTTGGAACGGATGTACCCAAGTAGATGGTTAAGGGACAAACTGGAGTAGGTTAACCTGGAGGCAGTGGTTAACCTTTTGAAGGTTTACCATTAGGCTTAACTTGCTCTGGTTTGTCACTCAGTCATATTCTTGGCTACCACCTAGTTAAAGACAATTAAGTTTTTTTGTTTGTCTTTTTTCCATAAAAATCAAATGTCCTTGTACTGCTGATTCAGCAAAATTGTGCCCTTAACTGTTTTAGATAAAAACAATAGGATTTTCCAACTTTTTTGTATAGTACTTCTACTTTTACTTAAAGTAGTACTTAAGTAGTAATTTTTTCAATACTTCTACTTGCAATACTTAAGTACAAAACATTTTGAACACTTTAATACTTACACTTAAGTATGGTTTTCAAGAACACTTCAACTTCCACTTCACAAGTCACTTTTTAGGTATGGTACTTTTACTTCTACTCCACTCCTCAACTCCAGTACTTTATACAACACTGACCCACGCTCTCCATCTACTGAGGAGACCACATTCAATTAATCAGCATCACTCTCACCGTCTTCTTCTGAAATGGTTTCTAAAGAAAGAGTGAACACTGATTTAAGAATCCCAACCAATCTTGTGTAAATAAAAAAATAGAAAATAAATACAATTATTTATCATTACCATCTGGGTTTATTTTGGTCCTTGAAATCCATTAATGACCCATGCTCCAGAGCCATCAGGATCTTGCTGACTTTTGGTAATTGGAGAGTACCCTCTGGTTGGCGGTAAAATTTGCGATGCAGTGTTATGTCGTGGCCCAAGAGTCCAGCAAGTTGGTCCATCTCGGTATCTTCCAAATTCAAAATGGTGGACAAGGTCAAAACATGTTTGCAGAGCTTGGTAGAAGATATGCGCTCTGGGTGTTTTGCATTTTATTGCTCTCCTTTGCAAACTGGTTTATGTCTATATGGCCTCTCAGGACAGTGTCTTGCCCAGGACGAGCAAAAAAATAGACATTACTTTAGAGTATGCCACAATCTCCACAGTTCTTCATGAGCAACTCCATGGAACTCAGCATCTCGGGAGTCAGAAGGATCTACACCTTCCTTTCCCTCTTCCCTCTAATTTCTAGCCTCTTGAAATGTTGGCACAGCTTTCTCTCCAGGTTGGATAATGCTTCAGCCACATCGGAGTTTAATGGATCATTGATAACATTGAATGCACTCTTATCATTTAGGATACTTCCCTTTCCCTCCAACAGTTAAAGAGTACTACTTGGGTGAGCGTGGCTCCAGACAGCTCTTAACAGTTCTTCTGAGTTTTTTCTTCTTTGAGCTCATCATAAGCCTGTTTATGTTTTTCATCCATGTACACATGCATGTTCTTAACATCTTCTGTAAAGGGTAAAACCTGAGCATTGTTACACTTTGCTTCAGCCAAAGTCTGCAATGGCCTCATTCCAAAGGGTTCTGAAGACTTCTTGCAACTCTTGCGCATATTGGGCGACCTGCTTATCCCCTGTGATAATGGCCTGGCACTGGACATTCAGTTTACACTGAAACGCAGTGTAAACTGTGCCCAAGCTTTAAAGTCAGTGATACGATTTTGAAAGTCCTGCTACAATGTTTTACAGATTCAATGACACATGGAAAGTTGGATGGATGAATTCTTTAAAGGTGCCATGCCACACCACTACAGGGTATTTAAATTGTTCTTTGAGGTCTACAAATAGGGTATGTGACTTCACTTGGACTGAGAACGGTCCAAGGAGACCGTAGTGAGATCGTTTGCAGCCTGTAGGAATAGCCTTCGAAAATTTCATGCGGTTCTTCCAGTTTTTTTTCCACTGTTACAATGGGCTGCGCTCTGATTCGCTGCTGAAGCTCGACGTTGTAAAGCACATGGACGAATATTTACATTAGTTTTACTTGTGAATTGCGAGGTACGGAAAAAAAAACTTGGAATATTATCATGAAACCGAGAAAGAGGATATCTGCACCAACCTAGCTTGCACATTGTAAACGGCCACTTTGCAAAGGTAAGCTTACTACATAGTCAGGATTTCACAGTAGCCAACATAATCAGATACTTATTGCAAGAGTAGCCGACTGTTAGCCTACATCCACAGTCAGATTACACTTACCAAGACTGTTGAATTCGCCAAGTTGACAAGTTGCCTGTTACCATTTCATGGATATTCCTTCTTTTCGCGAGTATTTCAAGGGGCGGGTTTTAGTCAAATACAGGAGAGCATGAATTGGGTGATAATTCTCCTCAGTCAGCCAATGGCTGTAACGTTGTCTATACTACGTAGCACTGACCATGGATTCAAACTGACCTAATTTCTTTGCATATTTCTTTTAATAGGCTATTGCCTATAGCGAAGACAGTATTACATTTTCACATGCACTGTGTAACTTGAGGTCATATAGAACTATTCTATACCAAAAGCAACAGGTAAAAACGGCTTTGTGTGGTGGGGCACCTTTAATGGACTTCAATCCTGAGTACTGTCTGCCTGCTAGAAGAAGCCACCCTATTTCTCTGATCGTTTGGCAGATGGCATGATGTTTTGCCGGATCGTGGCCATTTTTGTTGTACTGCCTCTCACCCATTCTAAGAATGCACTCGTCATTCTTAATTGCAAACGTTATATCATCTTGATTCATTTTGTTCACAAATTTCCACAGCTGAGCGCTTAAACCCACTGGCAACGGTTCAGCATTTGTGCAAAGGGCTTGAATTCTGTTTCGTACTGGCCTTTGCTTTGCTAGAATGCAGGATTTCATGTGTTTCCAAAGAAACCTTTTTTTGAAATAGCCCCAGGCAGCTAAGACAATGCCTGAATACTTCAGAACTAATGTCAGAGTTTGTCACTTGCTTACAGGGAATGAGGACACCAGTGCCTTCTCGCAGAACTTTTAAATTATGTTCGCTGTCTCCTTTACAGCAAACAAAATCAATTTGAACGCGCCTCAATTTTGACCTTTTTCTGTGCCAAACAGCACTACCCCTAAACAATTCTGTATTTTGATATCATCGGGGAATATTGAGTGTAGATTGTACACTCAAAGTGTAGAGTGTAGAAGTTAAGTTAAATGACTTTAAGAGATGGCTGCAATGCAAAAAAGTGAATGAAAAGGGTATGAATACTTCCAGATGTGCTGTAAGTATGGTCAATTGATCCGCACCACTTAAAGGGAGGGTTCAGAATTGTGGATATAGGACCTCATTTCCAAGTAAGGCTGAATGATATCTATCTGTGGAGACCGTTTTCATAGGGTGACCAGACATACTCATTTCCCCGGACATGTATTCTTTTTGAGACTTGAAAAAATGTCCGGGGGGATTTTCAAAATCGTCCGGGTTTTTGTTCTCAGACGCGCTATTGATTCTGTTTCTCTGTGTTGCTCAATATAGTTCTGCAGTAGCAGACATCCCAAGTCCATGAGTCTACCGGATTTTTCTAGTGAGCACCGTGAAGGATGAGGTTCCTGTTTTCAATACACTGCAACACTTTTACCCACACAGTAAGAAGGACTACAGCATCAAATCTTCTAAAATAATTGTGTAGGCCTTTTCCCTCAGATTTGGCTTCGCTTGTAAGGTTGCGTGTGTCTAGCACACCTTCTAGTTGGCATCAGAACAGAGGGTAAATGATGGGCCATAACTTGCACAGCATGAACTCCATGAACTCCATCAAGTGTTTGTTAGTCTACGAAGAGAGCATTCCGTTTCATTTCTCAAGATTGCCCATCGCTCTGGACTAGCACTGAAGAAATTGTAGAGGCAATTAACACTACCAAAAAATGTTGCAACCTCGTCACAACATTCTGCTGCATGTAGGCCCACCAAATTGAGAGTGTGGGATGCACAGGGGGAGTATATTGCGAACGGATTTACTTTTTAGAATCTGAGCTTGCACGCCTTTCAGTTTCCCTGCCATATTGGCTCTGTTTTCATATCCTTGTCCTCTACAGTCTTCTAATGGTATGCCACTGTCTTGCAGTACAGCTTGAATCATTTCAGATCTGTCTTTGCCTGTCTTTTTATAAAAGTCTTTAAATTGACAGAATCTCTCCGTTATCTTCCGATCACTGCTTTCAACGTCTTGATGTACATACCTTAACAATAGCACGTTCTGTTCAGTGTGGGAGATGTCACAGAGTACTAGATTGCAGCTTTGCTTTCTGCCAGGATGGTATTCAAGCACTCTTTTGCCACAGATCTCAATGAACTCATTCTGTCTCAGGAGGACTCAGATAGTGTATTAACCTTGACCCTTCCTTCTTTTGCCTGACTTTCTCCAAATACTCTTTTAAAACAGAATCATAATGTGCCAGGAACTCTAAAGTGCCTAGAAAGTTTAAAGTTTAAATTTAATGTTTTGTCCCTGAATGGAAGATTTCTTGATGCTAAACGAAGGGTCACATCCAAAAGCCTCCGAAGAATCATTCTATTATGCTCTATTTCGGTCTGTATTTGTTTCTGAATGTGGCTGTCAACTCCTGTTCCAGACAATAATGAATGCTGAAGACTTTTCCATTTCAAGTAGCATTCCTTATATTATGAGGCCTGTTAGTCTCATGCTCTGGCTTTTTTCTGTACATTTTTTGCCATTTGAAGGAGAGTCCCGGAATGAATTCAAACATAGCCCTGTTGAAAGAGCTTGCTAAATGCGCTATTTAGCAAGTGGAACAAAATAATTTGGTACAGCACAGACCGAACGCAGAAGCAAACAGGCACTTTACACTGAATCAATGGGACCTGACTGTTGGAAATCGAAAGTAAGATCTGAGGTTACATTGACTCAATGTAAAGTGTTTCACGTTCGCGTTAGGTCTGTGCTGTTCATTTAGCGAGTGGAACAAAATAATTTGGTACAGCACAGACCGAACGCAGAAGCAAACAGGCACTTTACACTGAATCAATGGGACCTGACTGTTGGAAATCGAAAGTAAGATCTGAGGTTACATTGACTCAATGTAAAGTGTTTCACGTTCGCGTTAGGTCTGTGCTGTTCAAAAATCTTTCATTCCATGCGAAATATATTGCTGTTAGAAGGCTCGTGCAGCAGGACAATGCTTAAACTTACTCCGGTATATTGCTTTAATGTGGCTTAATTTCACACCATCCAAGCTGTTAAAAGCACTTGTAGATGGCTTTTTCTGCTCGTGAGAAAACAGAAGACATGGGATGCAATACAGAGCCTCTGCGCTTCCACTATAGATAAGCCAATCTCTTTTGATTTTCTCTCGGCCATTGGCCGAATTTGCAAATTGTAAGTAGTTTGGAAATGGTTTCCCTTCCTTGTCCTTAGCTGAAATTGGAGTAGTCTTTTCTTTGCTTTCTAATCTGCGTACTATTATGTCTCTTCATTGGTCCACTTCTCTGGCCACAGTGCTGGATCTTCTGGCATGTCATCCTTGGCACTGCTCTGACTACTCATCCCTATCACTTTTCTCAGAGCTTTCACTGCCTTCACTTGAATCATCCTCTATTAGCCTGATAAACCAGCCTAAATGTGAGATTGGATGTCTATTTAGTCTGGCCCCGATTAATGGATACAGCAGGAGATTGTTGATGAGCACAACCCATTGTCTTTCAAACCCTATTTGTGCGTATAGGCCAACGCTCCCTCAAAACCCTGCCCGCTTTGATTCAAAAGACATCTCTGCGTTATGATTGGTTTTAAACCCCGCCCACTTTGTTCCAAAACACATCTCTGCGTTGTGATTGGTTTTGCCAGATTCCTGGCATTCTGGCAGAATTGGAGAATGATGCGAGGCTAGACCTACTCGCAGACAAAAAATGTTTTGCGTCCAGCGGGTGGCGCTAGTTTACTAGGCTAATCCTTTATTACATTCTTTTAGTCTCTTCTTCTAATCTAAGCTATAGCCCAGTAAAACACAAGTCAGTAAGACACAAAGCATGACTTTAGTGTTGCTTAACACATTACAGTAACTACCTAAAATGATGTGCTTCGATTTTAAACTAAAGGCTCACCTTGAGGGGTCTGTAGCAGCATCAGCCTCTGTGACAGTCTCTGAAACTGAGTGCAATGCGTTTCAAGGAGTTAGCTTACAATGTAGCTACTACTTTGACTACTCTATTGACCATGACATTGAGACCAAATTAGGCTATTAGCTTAATTATGTTATAGCCCAATAATACATATTGATCAGACCCTCCAGGATTTCGCGATGTTGCGATTTGCAACTTCAATGCAACTTCAACCAATCCCCGCCACTTCATCGCGGCCATGCAATTTTGAGGAATCACCGCACCTTTCCCGCAACTTAGTGGAAGGTTTCTCGAAATATCACCAATCACTCGCGAGTGAAAGATCAACAGGTGCAGAGCTTTTCCTGCTCCTTGTTTTGCGGTGCAAATATTACTGTTCAAAACAGCTGCTAATCACAATATTCTTGATCATTTAGGCTATTGCCATTTACGTTACGTTTATGTTATGAGGCAAGTGTTACCTTAAATTACGCATTGGACTGAATGAGCTCTCTTCCGTTGTGCGCGTCTCTCTCTCTCTCCCTCCATGTGTGCGCGCGCGTGTGGATTCCAAAATCACAAGTTATGTAAATGACGAATTCAAGCAGAGTTGAAAGTTATTGCTAATGTAGGCTACTGTAGAACTATCTCCACAAAGAATTCGACAAAATTGATTTTCACCCAGCCCCCTTTGTCATAGGACACTAAACGCACATTAAGTTGGTTCCCATTCTTAGGTCTATCAGAATTCAGAGCAGTCAATTTTTTTCGGTTTGTGTAAGCTAGCCTGCATCTTTTCCATGTTTTAAGATATCAAATCCTGTTTTGGCTTGTA
This sequence comes from Sardinella longiceps, assembly GCA_027497455.2. Lineage (NCBI taxonomy): Eukaryota > Metazoa > Chordata > Actinopteri > Clupeiformes > Clupeidae > Sardinella > Sardinella longiceps. The sequence continues at coordinate 32,884 of JAODXP020001490.1, read as the reverse complement.
TGAAGTACAAAGCTAATTAGATGGCTTTTATATTTTTGCATTAAAATTAAGCAGATTTTTTTTTCAGACAAGTGATTGCCACACAGTTATTTATTGTATGACAAACAGTACAGCTCATGCCTTGCTTCTTGCTGTGGAACTACTTCACTTGTAGCTTCTAAATATATAAAGAGTGCTAGCTCCCTGGCAATGGCTTCACATTAGGTAGGCCTATACCACAGTTTTACTAATGTTTAGTCACAGTCTACTAGTGCAATCAATCAAGCCCAATATGATTAAGGTTATGGTGATGAATATGATGAAGCGGAAGATGATGACATGCAACAACCACTCCCTCCTTCTTTGCTTTAAAACAGCACTTTCATCACTATTTCAGATATATATTTTTAATATAATATTTTGTTCTGGTTTACAGATGAACTTGGATGGCATGTAGTCATATAAAGGGTTGATAACTAAAACCATAATTGCCATCAGCCATCCATGATGTGCATTCTGCAGTTCTAGATGGTAAACAACCTCAAGATAAAAGAAAACCTATAGTTGCAATATGGCATTGTTCACTGCATAGCTATAACCACCTACCCACCAACACATGAAAATGTGCTGCTTTAACAAAAACAACAACAAAAAAACGCAACTTTCCGCAATTTTTCCTGGCCCCCGCAATTTTCTCGCAATAAAATGTCTAAAATCAGCGCAACTTCTGCCGCAACTTTTCAGAAAACCTGCCGCGAAATCAAGCATTTTTGATCGCAACAATCACAAAAAAGGCCCGCGAAATCCTGGGGGGATTGATTGATTTCATGTTCAATTGTAGGCCTAGTCTATTGCAATGAAAAGGGCATCATGTTATTTCTCATTTTGTGTTGTGCCGTTTTTAGCACTGACAATCGCGGTGTTATTGAAGGTATTGTTGTTCATTTATTGTAAGCTACTTGCTTTCACATTTATGCTCACCTTTCTTGGGAAAGAAGTTTGTTAACAGTTGCTTTCCCTCATTTCTTTTCTTCTCTCGCTCCTGCTTCTCTTTTCTTTTCTGAAAACCGGATTTCGTTTTCTTGGGCATCATCAATTCAATTCAAAGAACTTTATTTTTCCGTTAGGAACTTCACATGTGGAGGAACAGGGTGTACAATACATACAATGAACCAACACACACAAGCATGCACATACACACACACACACACACACACACACACACACACACACACACACACACACACACACACACACAGTCAGCCCACACTGAACATATGGCAGACAATAAAAATCTTTGCTGAGCCTGGTGAATAAATAAAATAAGTTGTTAATACCAGGGACAATAAATAATAAACTAGAAAAGCACTTTGGAGAGCGCAGACGTCCGCCAAGGCAATGTGGTCACAGATATGATATATTACCAATATAATATATTACCAGCAAACGCCCGTCCTCCCACTTGCAACCCCCCCCCCCCCCCACCCCACCAAATTCTCTCCCTTCTCCCCTCTTGACACTAAATTGCATATGCATGAATTTCCATTGATCACCAACAGGCAGCGCTAGACCCTGCAAAGTGGACAGATGTTATGGTCCTGAGTCCATATAGCAAGCTGGGTTATGATACGTCGAACTGTTGCCGAGATATAATGTTTGACCACCAGGAGTGCTAGAGAGTTTAACATATTTTTTGGCGTAGTCAGGACTGGGTTGTCAGTCCATATAACATTAACAATTTTGCTGCACTATGTCAAAGCGTAGCTGAGATATAATGTTTGAGCTCTAGGAGTGCTAGAGAGAGTAATATCCTTTTTTCCTGGTCAGGACCGGGTGAAGAGTCCATATACCAAGTTTGGATGTGATGCGTCAAAGCATGACCGAGCTATGAGGTCACTTCCTGTTTGGCGACTTTACCGTAAAATTTCATTGGCCGTAGAAGGCGAGCACTTGGACTTTTGAACAAAACAATGGATAAGTTTTATGAGACATGGTATTTCGTGTGAATCAGAAGAAGTATGGGTCAGTGGAAATGTTAGTTTCACTTTTGACAAAATCCACTCCAGGGGGTGTTCTGGATCACCGATCACCACCAAAATCGAATCAGTTCTTCATTGTCCCAATACAGACGTGGTCCAAAAATTTCTTCCAAATCCGTGCAGTACTTTTCGAGTTATGTTGCTCACAGACAGACAGACACACACACACACACACTCACACACAGACAGACACACACACACGCAAGCAAAACATAACCTCCTTGGCGGAGGTAATAAATGTTAAAAAGAGTCCTGGTTTTAAAAGAGAGATAAGACAGTTCAAGAAGGGGGTTTAGCCATTCAGGAGTCTGATGGATGCTGGGACAAAGCTAGACAGGGCTCTATTTGTCCTCATTGTGGGTGCTCTGTATCTGTGGCCTGAGGGTAGGAAGCAATACTGACTGTGTTGAGTGTGTGTGATGTCCAAAGTGATTTGTTTTGCTTTTTTCTTAGTCCTTTTGTGCTGGTGAGTGATTCTTGCTGTTGCCCAATTATTTTGCTGCTCAGTTTGAAGATTCATTCATAATACAGATAACCATAAGCTACTACTCGCAGTGCTGCTTCTCAGCAGAATGAACGGTACGTGAAATGCGCCTAGTTAAACAAGGCCCGGTTAAAACGGACTAAACCATTTTGTGCAAAGTGTGGGGGGGGCCTAATCAATCAACACAATCCAATCCATTAATCAAACGATTTAATTATAACTAGAACATTAAAATTACATTAGTTAGCAACATATATTGTGATCTTTAAATGCTATTGATATTTTAAAAAAATAATTAGACTCCTCAAGGGCTATCTCCCCACTTGGGGCCCTGGTAACTCAGTACCCCTTGTCCCCCCACTCCGACGCCCCTGCATACACA
>JAODXP020001490.1:0-25000 GCA_027497455.2 Sardinella longiceps | reverse complement strand
TCAGAGACAGACAGACAGACAGACAGACAGACAGACTGTAACAACCAGACATGTCAATAGAACAATGAGCACAGTTGCATGTCGGGGCTATTCTGGTGGTCGAGTCGAGTACGCTGATTTGTCATCATTTCAACCATCCACACTGTATAGTGTCATTACATTTAAACAATATAAAAAATAACATATTTAGTGCACACATTAAAGGTAACAAAGTGCAGTGTCTACTTAAGATTTAAGATAGACAAGGGACAGGACAGAAAACACAGGGCATGTAGACACAACAGTGGCTATAATAAGTTAAGTACATAGTAACATAAGTAGAGTGCACAATGAGGTGGAGGTAGAATGTATAAATTAAGTAAATACATACATAAATAAAATATTAATTAATTAATAAATATATATTTAAGAACAGAATAGCAGTATCATTCATTTCCATGCGAGAAATTCCTCATTCTGATCAACATCTTGGTCTTATTCCAGTCTCTGGAGTAAACCGAATATCTATTTTCCAGAATAGTCCCTGCATGTAACTATAGCCTAATCAATTGGTCCAATTATTTGTGGAAAACCTGTGTTCATCATTGCATCCTCTCCATTTGTAACGTCAATCTAATTTTCTTTCTTTAATTTTTAGGTATCGAAAACGTAAGGAAAGTGGTAAAATTAAAACAACTAAAGATCTGACAAACAGGCAACATGAAAAGAAGAAAATGCAGTGGAGAAAAAATTCCGCCAAACTTTATCGAAAGAGAAAACAAGTGGAGGCCATACTTAACATTACACCTGAATCTGAGGCAGAAATGACAATAAATAATGAAATACAGATAAACATTGAAATACAAACAACACCAGCAGAGGAAAGGATGGACCAAACTACACCAGCAGAGGAAAGGATGGACCAAACAACACCAGCAGGGAAAAGGTGGGAGCAAATGGGGCCTGTTAAGTCATCAACCCCCAAGAGACAGCAGGCATCAAAAGTAACCACAAAATTGAGAACAAAACTAAGGTACGTTGAAGAGCAACTAAAAAAGAAGACACAAGAAATGCATAATCTGACTAGAAAAATGAGAAGACTCCAAAGTCAAAGGGTGAAGATGGTGAACAGGCAGCCAGCACTTGTTTCAAAAAGGAAGGAGCTCAGGAAAAAGAAGACGGGACTTCCAAACAACAGTAAACGGCTCCTCCTGCAAAAAGATGTCAGCTCTTTCCTGCACCGTGATGATGTTTCTACAGTGATTAATGGTAAATCTGGAGAGATACGCCGGAAGGGAGTCATTTACCGGAAGCGGCCATTGTCGGATAAGATGGCCAACCTTCATAAGAAGTTTTGCTCCGAAAACCCCAATGCACCAATCTCCAAAGCACAATTTTTCAAATTGAGGCCATTCTGGATCGTAAGGCCAAAAATCACAGGAAGAGAGACGTGTGCATGTAAGCTTCATGAAAACTTCAGTTTGAAAATTAATAAACTACATCAGCTTGGAATAATTGAATCTTCAAACACAGAAGACATTGTGCAGTCCAGTGTGTGTGATACTAATAGCATTGCCTGCATGTATGACAGGTGTCAGAATTGCAAAGGAAAGGGATTTCCAACAATGCTGGATCCATTGACAAAAGGGAACATTGTTACTTGGCAGGAGTGGGTGACAAGGTCAGTGACCATAACTAAAACAACAAAAGATGGAACAACAGAAAAAGAAGTGAAGAACACATTTCTCGAAACAAGGAACTCCTCTGTGGAAAAGTTGGTGGGGCTAACCCGAGAACACCTCCCAACTTTTTCTGCACATGTGTTTAATATCAGGCACCAATTCTCAGCATTGAAATCTATGAAAGACACACTCAACGACACTGATGTTGCTGTACATATAGATTACAGTGAGAACTACAGCTGCAAGTATGCCCGCGAGATAAAGGACACACATTTTGGAGGTGGCAATCCCCAGGTCACTCTCCACACTGGGGTCCTGTACCTCAGCAGGGGAAGAGTGGAGGCCTTTGCCTCAATTTCTTCATGCCTACAGCATGATGCTGTGGCGACATGGGCCCATTTGGACCCAATTTTAAAGCTCATTAGACAAAAATACCCTGAAGTACTGAACATCCACTTTATCTCTGATGGCCCGACGTCTCAGTACAAGAACAAAACTTGCTTTTATCTTGCCTCCACCGTGCCATTTATGAATGGTTTTAAATGGGTAACATGGAACTACACCGAGACGTCACATGGCAAAGGAGCGCCAGATGGCGTTGGTGGGGCCTTGAAGAACCTGGCGGACAGGATTGTTGCATATGGTACCAGCATACCTGATGCAGATTCACTGTTTGAACAACTGCAAAGCAATTCTTCTGTGACACTATTCAAAGTGTCTGAGGAAAAAATTAAAGAGAGCAATGAGTTGGTTCCTCCAGAACTGAAACCAGTGCCAAGAACAATGAAGATCCACCAAGTAAGTCATAGCTTCTTCAGTTAAATGTTTTAAATAAGATTAAGAAATAATTTAGATTAAGTTAAATTAACTAATTGATTAGTTATTTGTTTATTAACTATTGATTATTTATTTATTTCAATTTCTTGAAACAGCTGACATCTTCAAACCCTGGGGTCATCAACACAAGAGAAGTGTCTTGTTTTTGCGGGAAAAATTGTTCTTGCTTCTCTCCATGTCCCCATGTGTTCTCTGAAAGCTTTGAAAGAGAGCAGATCCCTGATGATGCTGAGGCCACCATAGAGGTTGGACAGTGGGTGCTAGTTGAATATGATGCAGAATTGTTCCCTGGTACAGTTACACAGGTGAATTTCTTTTCAAGATTTCTATTTAGCTTCATCAGTGGAAAAATTCATCCATCATTCATAATTCTTGTTGGACTGACAGTTGTTTCTAATGTCAATGTCAATGTCAAATTTATTTGTAAAGCACTTTAAATTAGACAACAGTCAGCCAAAGTGCTGTAAAATAAAAACAAAACAAAATACAAAAAAATAATAATAAAAAGCAAAATAGCCAGAAACAAGAAACTTAATATAGTATAAATTAACTAGGGGTAATTTTTGAGAAAACAAAGAAAAGTGGGGGAAATAAACTTAATCTTACTTATCTTAAATAACTTATATTATGACTTAGATTATAGAGAAGCTCTAAACAGAAGAGAAAGAAAAGAAGAAGAAGAAAAAAAGATAAAACAGGTATTAAAATTAAACTTAACTAAAACTTACTCTAACCTAACTTTATGTCAATAAAATAAACTAAAAGCAAAGAATAGGACAAAATGACATTACATTATAAGCTAGGGAGTAAAGGTATGTTTTAATGGAATTGTACTGGTTATAAAAGTAGATTAAGACACCTAATGCATAATACATCCTTAATGTTTTTTTTTTTTTAACTTATGAAAAACAGATCATTGATGGGCAATATGAAGTCGACACCATGAGTTGTGCTGGGGAAAACCGATTCTTTATCCCAAGCATCAGATTTCCCGGAGAAAGGGTCTGGTACTACCGACAGGACATTAGGGATATCATTCCAGAGCCACTTCCTGCAACGTCCTCTGCAAGACACTTCTGTGTTTTGCCGGATATATGGGCAAAACACAAAAGACGTGCATGAAGATTATTATTGCAAAATGTGGCTTGTTGATTGTTTACATATTATTTTAATTTCATGTTTCATGTTATTTTTCATGTTCATTGATTCTGACTAGGAAAACATGATTGTTTTTATATTGAAATGACTCAAGTTGCTGCAGTTGCTTAAGTATTATATATTTATACAGTATGTATAAAATGATTTGTATGAATGAAATGATATAAAATGATTTGTATGTATGAAATGATTCTCAAGAACAGATGGTACTGTATGTAGAAATTGTAGAGATTGTTCTTTTAGTTTGAAACACTGCATTGACTTTTTTACATGTTAAAAGGAAATAATTCTCTCTGTATTGATTGATTAAAATATGTTAAAAAGAAATTATATGTGATTCTATGATAAAATGAAGCTATTTTGTTGATTTAAAATAAAGGTGTTTCCTTACACACAGGGATTTTGTGTTAAATATGAATCCTTCATTACCCCTGAATTTGTTGCAAGTTTTCTCATTTCCGAAACATGGAATCTCATTTCCGAAACACAATTCTCATTACCGCAACATGAGGTTATTTGCAAATTATTTAATTAATAAAAAATAATTTCTAGTTTGTAATTGTGTTGATGCAACTTGTAGCACTACATATTTGCTCCCCATTTAAAGAAAGTAAATATTTATGTCAATTTCTAAAAAAGATCTTACAAAAACAAGATGTAAATCATTAAATATGTTGCGGTAATGAGACAAATTAAGATTTTTTTTCAAATTAATAAGTTTCACAAAGTCATTTTTCCTGATTTATACATACCTCTTGGCATGAAAGTTGATAAACTACTCTGAAAATTCCAATATAAAAAACATTTCTACAATTTATTTGATGTGAGTTTATGTTGCGGTAATGAGAATTTTTTTTGCACTCAATATTTAGAATGCCTTTAAATTCATACCAAAATTCCAAAACAATGTCAAATAATAATGTTTTTAGTAAGTTCAGACATTGAACTTAAGTCCTCATTAGGAATTTTGCCTTCAAATGGCTTTTCAAAATTTTGAGGTTTGAACCCTTTCAAATTTGGATTTCGTGAGAATGACCCACTTAAGTGTTTGTATTGTGTGTGTTGAGTCATGTGGTGTGTGTTGTTGTTGTTGTTGTTGAGTCATGGTGGTTGTGTGTGTGTGTGTGTGTGTGTGTGTGTGTGAGAGAGAGAGAGGCATGTGGTTGTATGTGTGTGTGTGTTTATGTGTATGGTTGTGTGTTTATGTTTGTGTGTGTGTGTGTTTGTGAGACATGTGGTTGTGTGTATATGTGTTTGTGAGAGAGAGAGAGAGAGAGAGGCATGTGGTTGTGTGTGTGTGTGTGTGTGTGTAAGGCATGTGGTTATGTGTTTGTGGAGTCATGCCGTTAGAAGTTCTGTCAGATGCCGCTATTCAGCAGCAATCACTCTTCCTCATCTATGAGGCAAGTATAAATTATCCCCATCTGTGTGTGTGTGTGTGTCTGTCTGTATCTCTCTCTCTCTCTGTGCGTGTGTGTGTGTGTGTGTGTGTGTGTGTGTGTGTGTGTGTAAGAAGATGAGTGAATGGGCTGTACTTGAGTGAGACTGTGCAAAAACCCATTCTTTTTAAATTACCCATAAATCATTGTCACACAAACAAACACACACACACACGCGCGCGCGCGCGCACGCACAGTGCCAATAGGTGCCTGGCATGCGGTGACATGTGAGGCAGAAGAGGTCGCAAATGTTAGAAATAAATAAAGCACGCCACTCATACATCTACATTTCAAGGCAGACATAAACACACACACACACACACACACACACACACACACACAGACTTCCAACTCCGATCTCAAATACAGACACACTACTAATCCCCATCACACACAAACACATACACACGCACACACAAACACACGCACACACACACTTCCAATCTCCATCACACACACACACACACACACACACGCACACAGCTCTCCTTTGCCTCAGTACAGCGCAGAGGATCACCCTGAAGAGACTGAATCTCAATCTAATTATCAGTCTAATTATTAAACTATTAAGTGCATCCAAGGCTTAATGAAACATTGGGTTTGTGTGTGTGTATTTGTGTGTAAGCGTGTGTGTGTGTGTGTGTGTGGGCAGACACCGTTCTGAATAGTAAAACACTTCTGCAGATCTCACACTGGCTGAAAAGAGAGCACTGCAGTGTGTGTGAAGCATGAGTTAGAAGGCTCCTATAGTGTGTGTGTGTGTGTGTGTGTGTGTGAAGCATGAGTTTGAAGGCTCCTATAGTGTGTGTGTGTGTGTGTGTGTGTGTGTGTGTGTGTGTGTGTGTGTGTGTGAAGCGTGAGTTAGAAGGCTCCTACACACACACACACACACACACACACACACACACACACACACACACACACAGGGGCCACAAATTTTTTTTCAATGACTCTAAAGGCCATTTATTGAGGCCGTGAACGATAGATATCATAACGTAGGCCCAAGTATTTATAACTTATTCTAACAGAACATTTCCTTTTTATTAATAACAAAAATAATTTACTTTGCATTTGGGCATAAATTAAAATAAATAACTGGGGGGGATAAGTTAACCTTCAGGCAGCCCATTTCTTGTGCTTTGGTTAACAAGAGCTGTGTCAACAACTAGGCCTAATTCAGATTTTGTTGCTTAATGTGAGAAATGGCCTCTTTTGTCCTGGACCAGTGTTTGAAACATTGGCTGAAATCGTGTGATAGCCATTTTGTTCAAGAAATGTAGCTTATCTACGGTGTACAGACCTACCTTCTTGAACAGTCTGACACTTTTGTCTCGCACCTGCAACAAGTGACTTTGGATGTGTGCACCAAATCCAAAAGGATGTTGTGATGGCCAGGCAGACACACTGATGCACGTTTGATATGACGCTTTAAGCGCATTTAATTTTGTTGTTCTGATCATAGATTTTTGTTGAAATGTCTCTTCAAAGTTCTTATGTTTTGATTAATTTGATTTGTGTCGTTTTATATTGCTAATTTTTATTGCCGCGACAGTTTCTAGGCATATTAAGCACAGAGGGCGAGTGTGGATGGTGGTGGGACGAACGCAAACCTTTCTCTGTCTGGAACTGGTGGTTTTCGCTGTCCAGTTTTCTTCTGAGTGGATATTTCGAGTATTCCATTTTGACTCCGGTCAGTAAACGTGTTGCTGACGAGTTCACGGGTGCCGCTACTTAGGCATGGGGGCTCTACACTATGAGCTGGAACTGCAGTGCAGGTCAAGGTCACTAGGCTTGATGGTCAAGGTCATTTGTGAAGACATGCGTGACACTCTATACACTATGCAATCTACACTGGGCAACTAGGAGTTGAGTTGGCTGCTGCAATGAAATGCTGTGAAAAAGACAAATGAGGCGAGTCAAGCCCAAATCATCAGACACAAGAGACCCACACACACACACACACACACACACACACACACACACACACACACACACACACACACACACACACTCAAGAGGCCCTGGAGCCATTAAGTCCTCATCAGAGACTCTGGGCTGCATCGCACTAATGAAGAGCCATCTTGTTTGCATAGTCAACACCACCTCCCCTGCACACACACACACACACACACACACACACACACACACACACACACAATCTCCTCAGGGCCTATGAGCACCACCAGTAATCTCTGAGCAGATTAAAAATGAGGAAAGATTGTGGCGGCTGCTTGCTATGACGGGAAGACTGATGATGGATGTAGCAACGACACTTAAGGTTGGGCTTTCTTGGCCTAATTGAGGAGGCGGTTGGTTGTTGTTGTGTGTGTGTGTGTGTGTGTGTGTGTGTGTGTGTGTGTGTGGATGCGCTCTAATGACATGGCGCTGGGTTATTCATGACACCCTCATTATCTCCAGAGTAGACGGCCCAGCAGGCTCTCCCACTTCACCCTCACTTTAATTGGCCCTCAAACTGCTCTGTGTCTCAATCACACCTTTTATTGAAGCCTCAGTACTTTATTTCCACTTTACATTCCACACTAAATCACTCCATTTCACCCTCAGTACTTTATTTGGACTCAACATTCCACACTAAATCACTCCATTTCAGACTCAATACTTTATTTCCACTTTACATTCCACACTAAATCACTCCATTTCACCCTCAATACTTTATTTGGACTTTACATTCCACACTAAATCACTCCATTTCACCCTCAATACTTTATTTGGACTTTACATTCCACACTAAATCACTCCATTTCACCCTCAGTACTTTATTTGGACTCAACATTCCACACTAAATCACTCCATTTCAGACTCAATACTTTATTTGGACTTTACATTCCACACTAAATCACTCCATTTCACCCTCAGTACTTTATTTGGACTCAACATTCCACACTAAATCACTCCATTTCACCCTCAATACTTTATTTGGACTCAACATTCCACACTAAATCACTCCATTTCACCCTCAATACTTTATTTGGACTTTACATTCCACACTAAATCACTCCATTTCACCCTCAGTACTTTATTTGGACTCAACATTCCACACTAAATCACTCCATTTCACCCTCAATACTTTATTTGGACTCAACATTCCACACTAAATCACTCCATTTCACCCTCAATACTTTATTTGGACTCAACATTCCACACTAAATCACTCCATTTCACCCTCAATACTTTATTTGGACTTTACATTCCACACTAAATCACTCCATTTCACCCTCAATACTTTATTTGGACTCAACATTCCACACTAAATCACTCCATTTCACCCTCAATACTTTATTTGGACTCAACATTCCACACTAAATCACTCCATTTCACCCTCAATACTTTATTTGGACTTTACATTCCACACTAAATCACTCCATTTCACCCTCAATACTTTATTTGGACTTTACATTCCACACTAAATCACTCCATTTCACCCTCAATACTTTATTTGGAATTTACCGTAATTTCCCGACTATTAGCCGCGGATTATACATTGATTTTGCAAAATGTATTCCACTATGATGTTAAACGGGGGCAGTTAATATGGTGTTAATATGGTTTTGTTTGTTTTTTACTTGCATAAACACTGTCTGCGGCTTATACACAATGCGGCTTATATGCGGGAAATCACTGTACATTCCACACTAAATCACCCATTTCAGACTCAATGCTTTATTTGGACTTTACATTCCACACTAAGGCCGCGATCACACCGGGGCGGATTTTTTCTGTTGTTTCTTAATGGCAGGGAGCGTATTCCGCGCTGATTTTCCGCTGAGCGCGGAACGCGGATTTTCCGCCGGTCCACTGCAGGCGGACAGAATAGAAAAAAATTCAACTCAGTGCGGAAAATCCGCGGACATGTCACTCGAGATTCATGTCATTCTCGACACAGAAAACGCAATATATTCAAAACCTTCGTCATTAACAAACGTTTTTATGACATATCTAGTGAGATTTATATCTTTACTTTCATAATCTTTGTTCATTCAGTCAATAGAAACTTTAGTTACTCTTTTTGCTTAGCGAAATGAGGGTTATGCTAAGCGGAGTGAACCTATGGTTGTCTTAGCAACGGCAAACAAAATCCGCTCCTGAAAAAAATCAGCTCCTTGTTTTTTCAACTTTCGTCTGCACAACCTTGCGGATTACACACGGAAATTCCGCCCGTTCCGGCTGAATCGTTCCATTTCAGCCTAATACTTTATTTCGACTTTACATTCCGCACTAAATCACTTCATTTCAGCCTCAGTACTTTATTTGGACTTTACATTCCACACTAAATCACTCCATTTCACCTGTACTCAATACTTTATTTGGACTCTACATTCCACACTAAATCACTCCATTTCACCCTCATTCACCACATCACCACATTCCAGTAGCCTAACAAGCCAGACTATCACATAATGTATAGTCTGGCCACGAGTGATAGACCCTCAAGTAAGACGGCTAAAACCTGAGGCATTTCCATACACACTCACGCACACACACACACACACACACACACACACACACACACACACACACACAGATCAACAGAGCCACGAGTGATAGACCCTCAAGTAAGACGGCTAAAACCTGAGGCCTCACTGAGAGGCAAATTGCACTGTGATGAAGGACTGAGAGTCCCAAACGTAAATTTTTGGGAGCATCGAACAGTGTTGCGGACTTTTATTTTCCTTTGGGTGCTTTTTCTATAGGCCTATGTGTGTTTGTGTATCTGTGTGTGTACTGTAGGTCCTTTGCTGTAGGCCTGTGTGTTTCTCTATGTGTGTGTGTGTGTCTGTCCTTTGCTCTCTCTCTGTGTGTGTGTGTGTGTGTGTGTGTGTGTGTGTGTGTGTGTGGCAGGGATGAATGTGTGTGTCACTAAGGTGAATCCCAAGCAGGTTAATCAGAGCTCTTCTGTAGCACTAGGGGTCAGAGGTCGTCTCCGGGGGCGTAGGAGTCGGTCGTTAAGGCGGGTCAGAGCGGAATGTTAAGGCAGCTCCACATCAGGAGTCGAGGTCACATCAATAATGGCCCCCGATTACAGTCACCACACACACACACACACACACACACACACCTCCAGCTTTGTGTCCTCTAGGCAGCGCAGGTATATTGCATCAAACACATTCTCTCTTTTCTACAGCACACAAGACACTGCTCTCTTTCTCATACACACACACACAGACACACACACTACACACTGAACACATACACTGAACACATACAGGCACCCTATATACACACAAACTGAGAGACACTTTGCCTCTATCTCTCTGACAAACACACACATACACACACACACTCACTCTCTCTATCTCTCTCCCTCTCTCATACACACACACACTCCACTCACTCTCCCTCTTTCGAACACACACACTCCACTCCAGTGACGGACTGGGATAGAGAAACGGCCCTGGCATTTTGACCCACAACGCGGCCCCAAGACCCCCCAGTACCCCCCCCCCCCCCCTCACGCACACACAGACACACACACAGAGAGAGAGACACCACTTCGCGGAAGTTGCAACAACTTGGTGATCGCGCACCACATGAAAACACATTGGTAAACACAAGGTGCATCCTCCTACTAGAACTAGGTGCATGGTGCATCCTACACGTCGAAAACGGTGCGTACTTATAACAAGCGCACTCTGCACTCGTTGGCCCGCCCCACACAGAGAGAAATTGTGACTATTAATAAAATAGTAGGCCTAGTAAACACTGAAGTTTCAGAAACCGACCTTTAAATAACAGGCACCAGGCAAGCATCAACGTGCCTACACACACACACACTATACAATCAATGAACCAACCACTTTTGATGTCCACTTTGCTCCCGCACCGCTTCTTTACGCAAAAGTCCCTTCTTAACGCTGTCCAGTGGACAGTGGCCCAGCTATATGATGACAAGACTATGAGTGGGAGTCAGTCCAACTTCTATGCTAACCAGTCCAGAGCTGAACGCAAAACAACATACCGTAGGCTACATCGATATGGCTACTAAAATGTATTTCAGCAAGACGCCACCAATTCGAGAGCCCATTACCAAGTCATGAAGTTAAGAATACAGTACGAATAAGAAAAACTACAACAGCCCCCAGATTACCACAAGCTAAAAAGGTTTACAGATCACATCACCTTGGCTAGTAGCGAGACTAGCCACGGACTGGCTTATGACAGTAGAAACGCGACCTTACGTGAACTAAAAAAAAAAGTGTCACGGCGGACACAAACAATGATTATTAATGGAAATCCTTCAGCCCCTACCTGGTCTTATTCGTAGCGTCGGGCGGTGCAACACATCTTCTAATATCCATATTTGTGTGGGCGAGAGAGCTCTGCGTGCTATTCCATGTGTGAATGGCCTTGTGATTTCTTGGCGATTGCAGAGACAAAACAACACACTTCTTCATGGTCTTCTTCCAAGCAAGCCAAGAAGCCGGCATAATAGATACTTCGACATAGGTCGTACTCACACTAGGTACAGTTCACCCGTACCGTACCCGAGTACGATTGTCCCCTTTCCCAGTTTTGCACTCACACTGTTCGTACTCAAGCACGATTCAGGCAAGTGTTCCAGAATCTTTGATTAGGATCGTCTTTTGTTACCATAACAACATCTGCTAATCCAGCGAGTTAACAAAGTTAGCTAACAAGCTAGTTCTAATATCGAGTGAAATAAACATTAGATACTTGTCAGAAAATATTAAAACCGCTCAAGTTTTACTCTAAAGTGCAGACTGATCATGCCATTTGAATGTCATGCCATATAGTTAATCATGGTCATAGACGAAGTGAGTTTTTTGATCCTCCCATTTCTATTCAGTCCTGGTTGATATTATGGCAAACGACAGGTCTCCCTACATGGTTTATGCATTGCACGTTCTGTAGTGCTTTGAAAACACGCCAATTAGCAACATAATTTTGCTTAAATAACTTGAAATATTTATTATTTGGAGTCTCGTCACTGACGTCATGTTGAGATCCGTGCTGGAGTACAGTTTGCACTCACATTGCATGCGTACCGTGCCCGAGTCCACCTCTTCCAAGCGTACTAGCGTACCGTACCCCGGTACGGTACGATGCGATCACACTAGCCAAACAAACCGGACTTCAGGGGTAAAGCGTACTCGGGTACGGTACGATTTGCCTAGTGTGAGTACGCCCGATTCGAACAGAACACCGTGTTTTCAGTGACAACAACCTTGAATTTATGGGACACTTCTATTTGTTGTTGCACATTTGTTGAGGTCAGTGGTCCGTTAGTGCTCACAGGAAGTTTATCGTCAGTCACTAGGGAAACGGAGGACTGAATCAAAAATCCCACAAAGCAATGCTTTACTACAGTTGTCTCAAACAAAAGCAAAATATAAATAGGTATAGATTTTTTTTATTATTTTGAACACTTTTACATCATTGGAATATATATATTCAGGAAAAATACAACATGAAACATAATGAGACCCACCCATCAAGATGCCACCGCCCGTGTGTAATGTATGGCAGTGTCAGTGGTATAAATAGCGAAACGGTGTTTGAGGAATGCAATCTTAATAGAACTTTGAACGCAGGTAGCGTGATATTTGCATACTTAATTCCCATACATATGATTATGGGGCCGCAACGAGTATTGGAAGGGCCGCGATAAGTATTGAAAGAGCCGCGGCCCTTCTGGCATGTGCCCAAATGCCAGACCGTTCAGTCCGTGCCTGCTCCACTCTCTCTCTCTCACGAACACACACACAGAGCTAGGCAACGACTCATTGTTGAAGAAAACGCGTCCTTTTAAGTTGCCTGCATTTTTTTTCACCTTGCATCTAGTACATATCTACACAAGGCACGCATCAACGGTCAAGTCGTTCCAAATCGTTCTAAAAAGGAAACCATTGAATTTGAGTGCCTGGAGATAAAAAAAATGCGTGTCAGTTTGAACTTCCCTTACTGTAAGTGGTCTCAGTTACTGTAGTGGTCTGAAGTGTGTGGCTATAGGCCTATGTGGTGTGAAATAAACCTGAAGCAATGGAGCCCCCTGCTGAGTAAAGTGCAGAATTGCAGTTTGAGCTTCTATCACAGTAAGTAGGCTAACCCTGTAGTTCTCAAAAATTTTTCCGTCACTTTAGAGAATGGTCACACCCCAGAACGCACACACACACACACACACACACACACACACACACACACCTGTTTTACAGCACATTCAGGGAAACCACAACAGGAAGCCAGTGAACACTACCTACCATCCTACCATCTCTCACACTAACACACCCATACATAAACACTGTATGCTCTCTCTCTCCCACATACACACACACACACACACACACACACACACACACACACCATTTCTGTGAGGCCCACATCAATGCCCGCTGCCTAAATGGTGACACACACACACACACAGACAGACAGACAGACAGACAGACAGACACACACACACACACACACACACACACTGTGTCCTTTCTGTGTGTAGTCCATTCTAGAATGGATGTTCCCGGGTGTTGTCAGTTCTATAATACTATCAGCAAAGATCTTTCATACTGACCAAGATAGAGCTATATAGAGCTATGGGAGCAACAGTTAACGTTAACGCAAACAGACTAGTCAGGTCAAGTGAATAGCAAGCTGTAATCTATACTATTCTATGCTATCTATACTACTGCAGAGTTCTATAGGTTTCGGACAGTGTTGTGTTAATGACACATCCCCTGGGTTGAGCGGAAGCTAGACCACAGCGAGCGTCCTGTCTCTCTCCTTCAAGTTACCACTGTGGTGCTGGCTGAGAGTGAGGGCTGAGCCTCTGTCCTCTTCTCTCTCTCACATCACAGCTTAAGATGGCAAGACAGAACCCCAGCACTGCTCTGCTTCTCTGTAAGTTGGCTAAACTCCTCTCGACTTCCTTGGTAACTTACTTCTATCTCCTAACGCTCCTCCTTACCGTCATATGCGTATATCTGACAAATAGCTGTGAATTTGGGGGACATGGTGCGGATCGCAAAGAGATTTCTCATGCCTCACTAGTGCGGCCCGCTCCACAGTTTGAGAAACACTGGTATAATTTGACTGTGGATTGATTCAATTCAATTCAATTTAATACATTTTTTATTGGTCAATGGTCACATTGAATTAAAAGTGCAATATGAGTTCCTGCATGGTTTTCTGAGTGATTTCACGCAACAGGCGATTTCAGTCGCAGGCATCTCCCCTTGATTTGCTAGCTGTCTGCCTCCTGAATACACTGTAAAAATGTCTGGTCTAGGGAGACAACACAGAAGCTGTAACACTTAAACAAACATACGGGGCCTGGTTCAGCACCAAAATACAAACAAACTAGAAAAGCGCTCAGAGAGTGCAGACCTCCACCAAGGCAATGTGGTCACAGACACAATATAAATTCCAGATCATGTTCTGGATCACCGACCGCCACCAAAATCGAATCAGTTCTTGCTTGTCCCAATATACACATTGTCCGAAATTTTCATCCAAATCCATGCAGTACTTTTCGAGTTATCCTGCTGACAAACAGACAAACAAACAAACAAACAAACAAACAGACAAACCAACTCGACCGAAAACATAACCTCCTTGGTTCCAGCTAAAGACGGTTGTGGGAAGGATGGGAGTAAGTTTGTGACTTTTGTGAATCTGTGAATCTTTTGAGTGATTTGCTAGAATGTGTGTTGTATTTTGTTTGTGTGTTATCACACTGCTATGTTATTGTTATTATTATTTTGTTTTGTTTGTTTGACGATTACAACCCCTGTGTTTTCTCCCGAGACCGAATTTTTTTCACAGTGCATTTAGGGGTCAGACAGCTTGTGAATCAAGGGGAGATGCCTGCGACTTGAGATGCAAGTGAAATCGCTCTGAAAACCATGCAGGAACTCATATTGCACCTTTAATTCAATTCAAATTAATTCAAATTTATTGGTCAATGGTCACATACCATTATATGTGCAGTGTAATGCTTTGAATACTGACTCCAATGCTTGCATTGTTTAAATATATTATGTATAAATAGGGTTGCCACCTGTGTCTGACAAAAATCCTGTAAATTTTGACCATCAAATCGACCTTTTTGTTTGTAAGCAACGGCCCCCTTCACACATCTAACCCAAGATAAAAATGACCCTTCTACGCTGCAATTGTATAGTTCTAATTAGTAAAAATGACACATACTTGTTATTTATAGTTAATTGCTTTATTTAATAGCAGGCCTTTATTATTTAGGTTTATTTTCAACAGTTTTTTTCCGGGACAGACCATGAAAATCCGGGACAGGTGCAACACTATGTAATAAATAACAAATTAAATATAGATTTAGATTATACAAGAAATAAGAAGAGATGTTATAATGCCCTGTGGTTTCCATTCAAGATGCGGATAGATTGGGGACAAAAACTTTTCCTCAGTCTCTCAGTTCTAGCTTTCAGGCACTGGTAACGTTTCCCAGATCTTAGCACAGGAAACATTTTAATTCGTTTAAACAACTATAAAATTATGATGCACACATCTGTGTAATTTACCGATACATTAAAGAAAGTAGGAAGCTAAAAGAAGACTGCCTCGTGCTGTTTTAACCAAGCCCCCTTTTCAACTTAGCATGCTTGACAAAATTCGGCCATTGAGAAAAATAATTGTGGACCACTGGTCAAATGATCTTATGTTGAGCACTTGTGTGTTGTTGTGTTTGTGCTATTATAGCCTACAGGGCTGCAAAGCAGTCTGATGCCCAGTAGTCCACTGAGCTCTCTTTCCGGGACCTATATATAGTAGTAGCCTGCTATGCTACATCTATGGCCTCTAGCAGCGCTATTGATAACTAGAGAAAGCGTAGGTGCGAAACGGAACATTTTTAACTTGTGCTCTAGATTAGCTTGCAGGCTTCAGCTTTGACCACACACACACACACACACACACACACACACACACTTGGGGTATTGTCTTCTAAGTAGCCTGCTATGCTACATCTATGGCCTCTACCAGCGCTATTGATAACTAGAGAAAGCGTAGGTGCGAAACGGAACATTTTTAACTTGTGCTCTAGATTAGCTTGCAGGCTTCAGATTTGACCACACACACACACACTGGGGGTATTGTCTTCTAAGTAGCCTGCTATGCTACATCAATGGCCTCTACCAGAGCTATTGATAACTGAGAAAGCGTAGGTGCGAAACGGAACATTTTTAACTTGTGCTCTAGATTAGCTTGCAGGCTTCAGCTTTGACCACACACACACACACACACACTTGGGGTATTGTCTTCTAAGTAGCCTGCTATGCTACATCTATGGCCTCTATCAGAGCTATTGATAACTAGAGAAAGCGTAGGTGCGAAACGGAACATTTTTAACTTGTGCTCTAGATTAGCTTGCAGGCTTCAGCTTTGACCACACACACACACACACACACACACACTGGGGGTATTGTCTGCTAAGAGCAGGATGTGAAGAGGAGGGCAACAGTTGGCCAGGTCTCTGTGACTAATTCTGCATTCCATTGTGGTCGGTAGTCGGTGAAAAAACGACCTCCGCTTCAGGAGAATGCAATGGAACTGTCAATAAAGTCGAGATTATGAGTCATGAACTCGGGGAAGATTGATGTCGACCAAGTCGGTGAAATTGCCGTCATGGTTATACTATTGATACATAGGCTACGTTAGCCACATGTTAGCTGATAACCCCAGTAAAGTTACCAAAAATTTAACAACGTTTCAAACGGTGTTGTAGCTTACATTTTATGTGAGTGAGGACCATCATGCGCCTCCTCTCCTAAATGATGATGATGTATTAGCTCTCGCAGGTGTACATTAACAGCTTGTGGTGTACATTAGCTAGCCAAACAAACATTCGTTTTGGGGGCTTATCCACTGGAAGTCAGGAAGACAGATTTGTATTTATCAACTACCAACTTGTAGTGGAATGCGGCATAATAATCAGAAGAAGAGCTGTGCTGAGGACAGGTCTAGATGAATAATAATCACGAGAGCTGTAGTAATGGTGATCATTTCTCCTGTCATGGCAGGACGTGGTGCTGAGCTGTGCTGGTGTTTGGGTAACACTTTATTTGAAGGTACCATCATAAGACTGACATGACACTGTCATTAACTATGACCTGACATTGTCATGAATCTGTTATAAACTTTATAAACCTGTCATGACTCTGTCATTAAGTGTCACCCGGTATTTGTCATGGTTAGGGGTAGGATTAGGGTCATTCCGTGTGAAATCAACCAGTGACGGACCGGTCACCCTCTCTGAAAAATCTGAAAAAAATTACAGTTGTTTGTACACTCAACCTATGCTTGAATCTGAAATAGTAAGTCTGTATCACTAATGGTTGCAAAAGTACAGCCATTTGAAAGTAATTTTAAGCATTTTGGTGAACAAGCCTTTTGTCCAACTTCCAACATAACTGGCTCTTTTAGTATTTCACACACAGTGTTGGGAGGGTTACTTTTAAAATGTATTCCATTACAGATTACAGAATACATGCCCCAAAATGTATTTTGTAACGTATTCCGTTACGTTACTCAATATGAGTAACGTATTCTGAATACTTTGGATTACTTTTAATGTTGTGCCTTTTTACAACTACGTGAATGTAGCAATCACATCCTGGAAATTCTTGTTTGTTTTTATCAACAAATTGGATGTTCAGCCCCAGTCTCCAATACATATGTTTGCAGTAGATGAGATATTAGGCTTTGTTAAGGTAAGCAAGGATGAGTTATCCTAATGGGCAACATGGGTAGTATGGCCTCGGCCAATAGCTGGCCTCAGATTTTGAGATCAGGAAACATAAAACTTTTTTTGGTAATTATTATTAATTAGATGAGCTTAAAGTTTGTTTCCTTCTGCATTAACAGGACCTAGCAAAACTAAAAAGCATTTTCCCAAACGTGTAACATTTTACGATTTTTGTGACGCTCCCTGAGTCAAATTGCAGGTGAGAGATAGAGGGAAGTTTATGCAGCTGCAGCACTCAATCATGCATTTGGAGGTTTCAGCCACTGATATTTCAGAACTTTCAAAAACTCCAGGCAAAGTGGAGATTTCTATAAACACACGTTTTCAGTCTATGGACAGAATGTGTAAATGTTATTTAGCCAATTTTATTTCTAATTGTGCCAGCTTTATTATTTAGTCCTAGGCCTACTTGCTTATATAGTATGATTATGTGTAACAGGCATATCTGTCTTGCCACTGAGTGGGGTAAATTTCATTTGCTAGGCGCAGTTGTGTTACTGACGTCATCGTTAGGAGGATGTTTAATAGCTCTTATTGTGCTTTGTTTGGCATAGTTTCCGACAATGCGTGGAATTACCCAAATTAGAGAGGGGATAGCTAAACATGAGAAATTGTGAAATACCGCTGAGTAATCCCTTGATTTTTACAAAGTAACTGTATTTTAAATACCATCCATTTTAGCTGTAACTGTAACTGAATACAGTTACTCATAATTTGTATTCTGAATACAGTATTCCGAATACATGTATTCCGTTACTCCCCAACACTATTCACACACAATGATGAAACCATGTGCATAGAAAAACATTTTCCTGTAGAGTTCAAAAATCTACTCAGATCAGATGTATCTTGTGTAGTTTCCCCTCTCCAGAGCTCTGAAGATGGCTGTGAATTCTATGTGTGATTTCACACCACCACCTTTCAGGGCTTCTTGTTCAAAAAGGAAGTGAGACGGTCCGTGTAACGCTTTGCAGTGCTTTGATCTATTTTTGGAATTCACATGAAAAAATTGAAAAATGGGGTTCAAAACTTCCATTTTCAATTTTCCAGACAACTCAGAAAACAGATAATTGATGTCGTTTGTTCATTTCATTGTAATTTGTCGCTGGCTGTAGAAAGAGTAATTAGGTGAATTTGAAACCAAAGTAAAATGAGTTAATATTCCAATTTTCAATTTGAGTCGTGGTTGGACTGAACCATGCACGCGGGGGGCGGGGGTGTATTGGCTCAAGTAGCGCCAGATGTCTTTTGTAGAGATAGGCATACAAATTAAATGGAAGGCAAGACTGGCTCAGCTGCAGGCCAACCTGCTAACTTTCCAATACAGTACCCTAAGTTGCGGCATGATTTGATACTGTTCGGGAGCGTCCCGGGAAGGTTTTCTGTCGGGTATGGGAACTGAAAGTAGTTTTGGTTGTCTGAAGGGGCAGCAAGAAAGTTTTTAAACTAAACTAGAATGTTCGCTGCTGATCTGTATTTCTGGTTAGGCAAACGTTCCCGCAACGTTATCCTAACGTGACATTTTGTGAGAAAAATATAAATGATAAACTTCCCTGTAAGGTTCCTGCACTTATGGCAGGGATCGAACCCCAGCCGCTACGATTGCACGCTGATGCGTTACCACTAGGCCACAACATGATACAACCAAGCTAAGCTAGTTACAAATAAAACATAGGCTACCTCTGATTCATGAGTAATTGTGAGTCAAAGTTAAAATAGCCTAAATCTATTATCATAAATGGGGGGGGGGGGGGTACACAGTGAGATGGCCATTGCTGTAGCCTACCATTTGGACATGGCCTGTCTACCTTGGCCATAACATAATATAGCCTGCCACACCATGGCAAGTAATTGCCAAAAGTAGAATTCTTGGCCATGGTCACAATAACCCTTCGGGACCAGGGGATGTGATGTCTGCACTAGCCTATTTGACAGAGGCATTTTGAACACAAGACTATTCATTAAACAAAGACACGGCAGTGAGTAGAGAGAAATGTATCAGTTTTTAATTTCAACAGCAAAGACATTGGCCTGCCCTACGGCTCAAGACCATTGGTTATGTTCATGTAGGTCTCCAAAGCCTCCCAGAACAGCTCCCCTCGACCTGTGAGACATGAGTAGAATATGTCCTCATAATGGACAGGGCGCAGCAGTGTCTCCCTCTGCACCTGAAGCTCTGGATGACCATCGAGGGGTCCCGTCCAAAGGGGGTGGGGAAGGTCAGGGATCCACCGTTTCGGATATATTCATCTGCAACCTCGACAGCAGGTGGGAGGAAGTGTGGTGGGATTTGAGCTGTCCTCAAGTTTGCGGCGAACAGAGAATCTGGTATGCCCTTGGAGGGGATTGTGTGCGCATTCCAAGCCTGTATGAAACAGCGTATCCCAACTGTGCAGCATTTGGAGGTGATGGTGGAGACGCAGTGTTTCGTATAGGGGTCATCCATATCCAAAAACCCGTCATTGGCCAACGCACACAGTATGTGTTTGATTGGGTAGTTGATTCTTGCGTTGACCTCAACCCATTTTCGCTCTGCGGCATGGTTTTGCCTTGATAGGCTTTGAATGAAGGGCGGTCTCATAACGTTAGTGCGCAGGGCCTGGAGATTGTCTTGTTGATAAAGACATAGGTAGAACTCACGGCCGTGGTCCACTCTTAATTGGTCAAAAAGCCCATAGTTTAAGCAAATTTCCCGGTAAACTTCATCATAAATCGTTAGGTTGTTTTTTATGGGCATGACAGAAAATGCCAAGATTTTCCCACTGAAGCCATCTGAGGCAATAACTTCGGTAACCCCAAAATCCACCACAAACGGTCACTGCTGGAGCCACGACTGCTTCCACACCGTGTTGACCAAGCCATGAGTAATCGTATCTGTGAATGTTCTTACGAGCGCAAAACTTCGAAATCGATGAAAGACTGGAACCGTTTTCGAGACCATATTGATTCCGCAGAACTTCCCTGACTTGTTTACATGAATAGGACTGCTCCTCCACTAACCTACGGATTACAATTTCATACGCATCCAGTGCACTCCAGTCAGACATCTTCCACAGCTAGTAGACGTTGCCTTGCACTTTTTCATGCCATGTTTGATATTATTACACCCTCTATAGGTATGGAAGGGAAAAAAATAAACTTTTCTACCATTTAGAAACTATGACATTTAACCCTGTGATTAGCCTACGTGTAATTATGTACAGATCAAGTTATCCCACTCCACAGGGCATACATTGAAGCAGAGCTGAATTGTTCCTAGCGCGTGTAGCCTTTACTAAAAATAAAGGATTAGTTGTTAGGCCTACATTTCACCAGTGTCAGATCGACATTCATGCGTAACTTCACCAACACCGTCTCTGCCCTGCGTTTCTGCCCACAACAATCATAAAACACAGCCCCAACATAATGCTCTGCACTACTACTTGAGAACTCGAACGGCCTTAAAATTACTTGTGGTGTGTACTGTAAGTTATCTGAGAAAAAGTGGTCTTGTGGCACAATTTAACCTAGGTGAGGGATTTGGAGTAAAAACATTGGAATACATTGTGACACTGAAAGTTGAAGTGCAACCATATATTTTGATCTCAGAAAAATTAATGCTATAAATCCCAAAACAAAGTTTTATTGTCAGGATATTGCACCAGGTGAGCACAGCAAAAGCTTACTTTCTTTACCAAGGCCAGGACCTCTCGGTCATGTCAGACACATGTTGTGTCTACCCTTTTCTCTATGAAAATCTCCTTGAGTGGCTGTACTGTTGGCACACCAGTTTTGTCCATGACATTTAAGTTATGTTGACCTGAGTACTGTGTTTGCAATAGATGTGACTGTCAACTATAGGATAGGGGCCCTAGAGATGATGTTGCCCCTCTCATCCTTTCCAGGATTCCTGGTTTCTCTCTCTCTCTCTCTCTCTCTGTGTGTGTGTGTGTGTGTGTTAAAGAGAGTGAACAAGTGGGCCAGCCAAGATTGGATGAGGCACAACTTACTCCTGGACCTTTTTCACAAATCACGCCAGCCCCATGCTTGCTGTATAAAAATCATAATGTAGTTTACCAAAGCGCTAAATGTGTTAGAATAAAAAAAAACCTCCTGAATCCTAGAAGTTTTACATTGTAAAGCAAAGAAGCTACGTTGTTGGCAGTTATTAGTGCTTATCCTTCATGCAATTACACTATTTTTTGCTGGATGAATTAAATGGCTTACTTTTCTAAAATGTGTGGGTAATTTCTTCAAAGGCAACAGGTTATGGCATAACTTCCCTCCAGTGTCACTTTACCCCACTGGTACACTTTAATCTACTCTCCCCTACCCATATGACACATTTCCTTCTTTGTTACTACCATACATTTATCATGGCATGAAGTTACTGTATGTATCACTAATCAATAAAACAAGTAATTTCTGTTAAATACTTTACTTTCCTTTTCAGTGTTGACATCACATCAGTGACGGACTGGGATAGAGAAACGGCCCTGGCATTTTGACCCACAACGCGGCCCCAAGACCCCCAGTACCCCCCCCCCCCCCCCCCTCACGCACACACAGACACACACACACACAGAGAGAGACACCACTTCGCGGAAGTTGCAACAACTTGGTGATCGCGCACCACATGAAAACACATTGGTAAACACAAGGTGCATCATCCTACTAGAACTAGGTGCATGCATGGTGCATCCTACACGTCGAAAACGGTGCGTACTTATAACAAGCGCACTCTGCACTCGTTGGCCCGCCCCACACAGAGAGAAATTGTGACTATTAATAAAATAGTAGGCCTAGTAAACACTGAAGTTTCAGAAACCGACCTTTAAATAACAGGCACCAGGCAAGCATCAACGTGCCTACACACACACACTATACAATCAATGAACCAACCACTTTTGATGTCCGCTTTGCTCCCGCACCGCTTCTTTACGCAAAAGCCCCTTCTTAACGCTGTCCAGTGGACAGTGGCCCAGCTATATGATGACAAGACTATGAGTGGGAGTCAGTCCAACTTCTATGCTAACCAGTCCAGAGCTGAACGCAAAACAACATACCGTAGGCTACATCGATATGGCTACTAAAATGTATTTCAGCAAGACGCCACCAATTCGAGAGCCCATTACCAAGTCATGAAGTTAAGAATACAGTACGAATAAGAAAAACTACAACAGCCCCCAGATTACCACAAGCTAAAAAGGTTTACAGATCACATCACCTTGGCTAGTAGCGAGACTAGCCACGGACTGGCTTATGACAGTAGAAACGCGACCTTACGTGAAATAAAAAAAAAAAGTGTCACGGCGGACACAAACAATGATTATTAATGGAAATCCTTCAGCCCCTACCTGGTCTTATTCGTAGCGTCGGGCGGTGCAACACATCTTCTAATATCCATATTTGTGTGGGCGAGAGAGCTCTGCGTGCTATTCCATGTGTGAATGGCCTTGTGATTTCTTGGCGATTGCAGAGACAAAGCAACACACTTCTTCATGGTCTTCTTCCAAGCAAGCCAAGAAGCCGGCATAATAGATACTTCGACCATAGGTCGTACTCACACTAGGTACAGTTCACCCGTGCCGTACCCGAATACGGTGTCCCCTTTCCCAGTTTTGCACTCACACTGTTCGTACTCAAGCACGATTCAGGCAAGTGTTCCAGAATCTTTGATTAGGATCGTCTTTTGTTACCATAACAACATCTGCTAATCCAGCGAGTTAACAAAGTTAGCTAACAAGCTAGTTCTAATATCGAGTGAAATAAACATTAGACTACTTGTCAGAAAATATTAAAACACGCTCAAGTTTTACTCTAAAGTGCAGACTGATCATGCCATTTGAATGTCATGCCATATAGTTAATCATGGTCATAGACGAAGTGAGTTTTTTGATCCTCCCATTTCTATTCAGTCCTGGTTGATATTATGGCAAAGCGACAGGTCTCCTACATAGTTTATGCATTGCACGTTCTGTAGTGCTTTGAAAACACGCCAATTAGCAACATAATTTTGCTTAAATAACTTGAAATATTTATTATTTGGAGTCTCGTCACTGACGTCATGTTGAGATCCGTGCTGGGTACAGTTTGCACTCACATTGCATGCGTACCGTGCCCGAGTCCACCTCTTCCAAGCGTACTAGCGTGCGTACCCCGGTGCGGTGCAGTCGATGCGATCACACTAGCCAAACAAACCGGACTTCAGGGGGTAAAGCGTACTCGGGTACGATGCGATTTGCCTAGTGTGGTACGCCCTATGATTCGAACAGAACACCGTGTTTTCAGTGAAACAACAACCTTGAATTTACTGGGACACACACTTCTATTTGTTGTTGCACATTTGTTGAGGTCAGTGGTCCGTTGGTGCTCACAGGAAGTTTATGCGTCAGTCACTAGGGAAACGGAGGACTGAATAAAAAATCCCACAAAGCAATGCTTTACTACAGTTGTCTCAAACAAAAGCAAAATATAAATAGGTATAGATTTTTTTTATTATTTTGAACACTTTTACATCATTGGAATATATATATTCAGGAAAAATACAACATGAAACATAATGAGACCCACCCATCAAGATGCCACCGCCCGTGTGTAATGTATGGCAGTGTCAGTGGTATAAATAAGCGAAACGGTGTTTGAGGAATGCAATCTTAATAGAACTTTGAACGCCAGGTGGCGTGATATTTGCATACTTAATTCCCATACATATGATTATGGGGCACAGCAGTATTAGGAAGGGCCGCGATAAGTATTGAAGAGAGCCCGCGGCCCTTCTGGCATGTGCCCAAATGCCAGACCGTTCTGAGGTCCGTGCCTGCATCACATAAAACTTTCCTGTTATCAGTAGTAACAGCCATATTAATAGTGACATCATTGTATGCAACATTTCAGTTTCTGTAGATGCCAAACACAGAACATAAAACATTCCTCATACACTCAAATACAATAACAGAAATAAAAATTAAAAATAAAATACAGCGTAGTATATAACTTTTAGACTATACTACTGCAACAACATTATGAATCAGGACTTTCCATTATCCTGTTGAGAGGCACTAAATCTAGTGCACATTATTAACAAAGCTTACAGAATGTGAGAGAACAGTCCACCAAAGTGAGACATGGTTACATAAGAGTGACATAACAGCATTGAATGATGGACATTATGATAC